>JANHFL010004131.1:11935-23472 GCA_032468155.1 Oxyrhabdium leporinum
TTACAAATTATTATTATTATTTAAAAAACAAAAACACCCCCCCCCCCCAAGCAATACGAATCGGAAAACAATATAATACAATACAATACAACAATACATCTGATGACCATAGGGGTTAAAAAGTTCTATCCCGGTAGGCTTGATTACCTAGAAAAAACTGATATATCCATAATCTATCCATAATAGACTAGACATTCCTATAAGACCATAATTCAGAAATTACATTCCCAATGATGGCTAAGTTCATAAGCGCTGCTACCTTAGTTTCATATTTTAGTTTGACCTGTATGATAAATCTTAAGCCTCTGAGCCTCAGTCCATTCCTTCTCAATCCATAATATATGAATAATAAGTAAGCCTGCTTCTGCACAAAAGCATTATCATGTAATTGAAATATCTGTGGAAACATTGACAATAATTGCTATATTTGTGTTAAAACTAATTTTATTTAAGTTTTTACAGTGTAATAAAATAGGAGATAACAAGATTAAAAGGCTTCACTTAATTTTAAAAATTATTTGAAAATTAAATTTTACACACACACACACACACACTGTCAGCCCTGGAAACCATAATTGTGAGACCTCTGCAGGCTGCCACACATAAGCACATGGGAATTAGGGGGGAGGGTACTTTCTCATGCAGTTAGAAGGTTTAGTAGACAAAACAATATTCTTTCCCAATGTGTCAAGGCCATCATGACCAGCACCTGGAAAAGGAGTGACAAGAAGAAAGAGAATGATGGGTGTAGAAGTGGATTGGGGAATGTGACCTATGATGATGGAGAAAAGGTGGAACTTTGATTCTGTTTTGGGTGTGGGCCTTCAGATTCAGGTTTTTCCCAGATGTGCCAACATGGTTTCTCTAATAAATTCTTACTTGGATAAATCTTTATCTGAGTGCTGAATGAGTTATTGGAACTTGGATGGAACACACACACACACACACACACACACAGAGTTTCTGTCATTTCACAATTCTTTAAGCTGACGTGTCTGCATGTATTGGAACCCTAATCCCAGAAACCCTTTATTCATATGGCTTGAAATACAAGGTATACACATAGCAGGTGCTTTTTCTAAAGTTTTTAGCATTGCCTGGAAAAATGCCTGCTCAACTTTTGCCCCTCCTGGCTAATTAAATCAGTCAGAAAAACTGGCCCCATGATTAAAAGAAATAATTGTTTAATTGAGGGCAAAATGTTTATCCACTTTTTAAGAACACTATTAAAGAAACCTTCAGTTGACCTGGAAGTAACAAATACACCATTTCTGATTAAGCTATCATGTTCGTCATGCTGGTCAACATCTATATGAAACCACTGGGGCAAGCCATCTGAGGTTTTGAGTAGAACTTCTGGTAATATACTGATAGCAACTATCTTTACCAATTCTTACTGTTCAACTTCAAGTAAGTAAATATTTCAAAGATTATCTAAGTTTGATAACTGACTTAAAGTAGACAAGATGAAATTAAAACTAGACAAGGTGGAGATGCTCTTCATAAATGAATGAATGGGAATTTCAAGCCATCTGTCCCCAATCCTAATTCAACATTCTAGTCACTATACCACAAGATACAGATACAAGATACAGATACAAGAAAGATATAGTTTTCTCCCCTTCAATGTCTTTCATTTCAAGAATGCGAGAGGTTAACAGAGATGGCCTATAGAAGTAGATGAATCTGTGCAGCATACAAAATTAGTTTTGTTGATCTTCTGTTAATAAAATGAATTTCTCTTATACAAACCATCAATTTATAGACTAAACATTTTTTAAAAATCTAAGTAGTAATTGTAAACTGTTTTTTGTTTAGAACAGTTTGAGATTGATTCCCTGTATGATGATTTCTTTCTTTAGATGTTTTCATTGTTCTTTTAAAAGAAATTACTTTTGATCAAGTACCGAGGTTATCACTTGGTCTCAAAAATACATAATAGAATAACAGAATAACAGAGTTGGAAGGGACCTTGGAGGTCTTCTAGTCCAAACCCCTCATTAAGTACTTAAGGTAGTTTTAAAAAAATAAATCAGTGTCATGGTCCCAAAACATTAAAATTGCCTTATTAAATTGTAAATGTTTTATAGTGTTGAGTTGATGATAACCTATGGCAATGTCAGATATAGCCAAGCTCTTTCTACAGAAATCCTTGCTAGCCCTTTGCCCATCAAGGTTTGTTTATTTTTTTAAAAAAAATATTATTATATTTTTAAATGGATCTTTTGTGTAAAGAATGACCCTTGTCTGATACCTTGGAATATTTGGAGGAAGGCAGCATCATAGTAGAAAGGGAATGGGACGATTCTGCTACAGGCATCACTGCCTTGGGGACATTCAACCCAGTTACTGGACTTTGCTGTTGGCAGAAATACATAAAGGGTCATTTGCAGATTTCAATAGGGCAATAGTGGCAACACTAAGGTGTTGTTTTAGCTTGTTTGGGTTAAATCATGCTCATTATAGACTTCCTTATCTGGTACCTTGCAAATATGTTAGAAGTGCAATTTCTAAAATTCCTTTGGCCATGTTAGTGGAAATTTTGAGAATTACAACTACAATGCACCAGAAGGTACCAGCTTAGGGAAGCATGATTACTAGAGACTGCTATCATAATTCTAATGAAATTCACAGTCATGCCACTGCAATCCAGCTGTTACTTTTTCCCAAGCTAACTCCCTCCACATTTTTCTTGGATCACATCCTATGCAATTGCAAGATCAAAAAAACCCATGAAACTTTAATCAAAGCACATATAAATACCTTTTTACTGACTACTTATTGAATACTGACTAGTTATAATAATAAGAGAATATATGAAATACTATACATGAGCAATTTCAATCTGGCCACATCTTGAGGATTTTCTTTCTTTCTGCTATGGTTCATATGTAACATAAGAAAAAAGAGATAATATGATAATATTATCTTACTATGATAATTTGATGTACTCCTGTTAATCCAATATATACCAGAGAGCAGCATGGTGTAAGGGTTAAGGTACTAGATTGGAAGTAAGCAGAGCCAGGTTTCCTAACTCTCCTTAGGTACAGAAACCAGCTGGGTGACCTTCACTCTCAACCTTGATCAGGTTCTGTGACAAGCCAATTGAAGCCAATGCATTGTGTTATGCATTGGTAAGTTTTGCTGGGAGAACTAAGAGAGAGCAGTGCAATAAGAAGCCAACCCTATAACCATGCAGGACAAATGCTAAGCAAAACAACAATCCAACATGCACCAGATTTAAATTAATGTCTAATTTCATGAACAAAAGTAGGGGTATCAGATCTGCTTTCCAAAAATACAGGGGACCACATGACTGTAGAAAAGAAAAGAGAAACATATAACTTTCTTTCCTGCTATCTGGTCATCGTACAAATTTTTGCAGTTCAAATTTGGTAGCCCTAAATAAAAAACACTTAAGATTTTCAGTTCACATTGCAGTGTTCTTTCTCCTTCCATATTACTGAAAATTATGGTAAATCCCATCAACAATTACATTGTAAATAGTCATTAAATTGCC
Source organism: Oxyrhabdium leporinum (assembly GCA_032468155.1). Taxonomy (NCBI): domain Eukaryota; kingdom Metazoa; phylum Chordata; class Lepidosauria; order Squamata; family Cyclocoridae; genus Oxyrhabdium; species Oxyrhabdium leporinum. The sequence continues at coordinate 15,459 of JANHFL010004131.1, forward strand.
AGATAGGTTTATTTTTGGCAGATGTGAAGTGGTGTTTTCAACAACATAATGGCTTGCAGACTTGATCTCAGTCTGTTATAGCTGCTTCATATTTTTCACATCCACAAACGAACAGCATATTATGTTATGTTTGGTTAGGTGGTTTGGGATTTTTATTCATGAATGCTTCCAAACCCTGCATATTGCTCAGAATTTTTCTTAGCAGAAGGAGATCAAAGTAGTACATTCTGTACTTGAATCTAAAGGTAGTGTCTTATGATAGTAATTAGCACCCATGAAAGCTTACATCTCAATGAGAGGAACAAAGTCCTGTATTTTTTTAATGTGGAATTTCGAGCCCCAATTTGCTATGTGACGGCTGTAAATTCTGTCCTACAACTATCCTTTTTAATGGTCTAGATAACTTGAGTCTCTTCTATTTCTTATCTTCAAAATTTAAAAAAAAAGTATAAATATGATCAGTTAAGTTAATTGTTTAGAATTCAGTCTTGGATTTATTTATTTTTTTAACCATTCCATTCTTTCTAATGATTTTGATGGGGACCAAATTCTGTAGTGAAGGGTTGAGTAATCCTTTAAAAATTACAAGTGATGATAGAAGGTGCTATAGAAGAAAAGAAGGACTTTGTAAAATCCTTCCCCCTACATTTAGGAAAAATTCTAATGGATCAAAAAATAAAGGAAAACATAAAAACAAAGGAAAATATTGAATCCAGTCCTTAGGTATGATCAAAGCTTTATCTGGTTAATGATTTTCAGATGTCTTACACTGCTAGAATGTGCATCCTTCTTGTTAGCAAATCAATGCTTATTGATTATGCCAGTAATCCTATGTATATTTACTTGAGCGTAAACTTGGTTATACTTGGGAGGATTTATATTTGAAAAAACACAGTAAAAGAAAGAATTTTTGTCAGGTAATAGAGCCTCAATTAGTCCTTACTTCTGGCACATGATGAACTTTAGGTATGCATAAAATATTTTATGAATATAATTTAAAATGCATTGTTTTAATATTGTATATGGCATTTAATATTGCTGCACAGGAAGTTGTCAGGTATCATCATGTTACAATTTATGGATATTTCAAGTGAGTCAGCACTCAATTTTAGTTTACAATTATTCCTGAGCCTCTTTAAATAATGTGGGGGCGATCATTTTATCAGATGAGCACTCAATATAAAATATTATAGGTGCAATTATGCATTTTTTTTCCAAAACAGAAATTTGCATTTATATAAACTGAAGCCCACAGTATCATTGATGGGATGGGAGGAAGATGAGGACAAAGAACTGACCTTTCTAGTACCCACTTCCAACCTGCTTTCCAGAGAAAATGTTGCCACTGGAAGCATTTTAGTTGGAGACCAAAAGATGGAAGCATCCTTTTTCAAGTGCCAAACCAGAGTGGAGCATCACCAGCTTTAGAGCAAGCACAGGAGAAATTGAGCAGCATACAATGTGCTTGATCTTTAGTATGTGGAACAAAAATATAAAATCTGATTTCTTCCAAGAGAAGTTAAGATAGATTGCTTTTAGAGATTCTCAGTGATCTAGGTCATGGTTGTCCCAAAGGTGCTTTTTCAAGAGGCAACTGGACTTCCTTGTCTTTTCTTGAAAATGTTTTGTTTCTCATGGATGAGAACTAGTAGCCAGCATGGGTTTGTTTAAAACCAGATCATGCCAAACCAATCTTATTTCATTATTTGACAAAATGACTAAATTAGTAGACCAGTGAAATGCTGTGGACATAGTATACTTAGACTTCAGCAAGGCACTCAACAAAGTAGAGTGCAATCTACTTCTTGGTAAACTAGAAAAATGTGGGATAGACAGCATCACAATCAGATGGATTTGTAACTGGCTGACAAACCATACTCAATGAGTAGTCCTAATGGGACTACTTCTACCTGGAGGGAAGTAAGCAGTGAGGCACCCCAAGGTTCTGTTTTAGGCCCAGTGCTCTTCAATATCTTCATAAATGACATATTAGGTAAAACCTGACTCACAAACAGTGATTGTGAGAGGGACCTTGGAGTCTTAGTGGACGATCACTTAAATATGAGCCAGCAATTAATACAATCCTCAGTTGTATAAACAGAGGCATAGAATCAAAATCATGTGAAGTATTATTACTGCTTTATAAATCTTTAGTAAGACCACACCTGCATTCAGTTTTGGTCACTACATTACAAAAAAGATGTTGAGACTTTGGAAAAAGTGCAAAGACCAACTAAGATGCTTAAAGACCTGGAGACAAAAACATTTGAACAATGGTTGCAAGAATTGGGTATGGCTAGTCTAGACAAAAGAAGGGCTAGGGGGTGACATGATAATTAATTCTTCAGTCTGCCCTAATCTTTAGTTTGGGATTCTTTGGAAGTCTTAGATTACAAATATTACACTTTTAGGGAACTATGTAGTAGAAGGTGAACAGAATTTTTCATAGCAAATAGCTATAGTATATTGTTCTGGAAATTACAATGAACAGCAGCTGCAATTTTGGAAATGTTGCTTCTAGTCTACAGAGCTGGACTTCAATAAAAGCAAACAAAAGCTCATGGAAGCCAAGTTTTTTTTAAAATTTGCATCTGGAAAATATCTTTGGTTCCCTGGGGCAGCAAGGTAATTCAACTATTTATGTATTCAATTTAGTGAGCAAACTAGATCATGTTTAAATGAGTTTCTGCTTCACTGGAGATACCAACCCCTCCTTCAGAAAATATATCAATTCTTTTTGCCTTGCTTGATCTATTTCTAAAAGAAAAGAACAACATTTTTTTTTTGGGGGGGGTGTCTAACTATAATGGTGGGATACATCACATATGTGCATTTGAAATGCTTATGTAAGAAGTACAATGCTTTCCTATCCCTGTTGGATCTTCAACAGCCTCAGATTCACAGATGACAGGAAGAGATGAGAACTGGAGGGTGGGGGAGTGATGGGAAAGGCCTCCCAGTTTGTTTCCTGAATTTTAAGATGACTTATATAAAATGAGATTACTTCCAAGCACAAAGCTTCTTTTGTAAGCAGCCAAAGGACACTCTCCACCTACTACATTACCATGCAAAATAGTTTGCTTTGTAACTTAAGACTGTTTATTTTTTATGTTTAGTATTATGCTATTATATTGAAGTAAACATTACATGTTTTAACTGCACTTACTGTTTATTAAATGTTTAATTCTGTATTGCTGATATGCTATATATTTAGTATGATATTATATTGAGGCATATTTTTTCTAAATTCTTTGTTATGAGGAACTGCTTTGAGCTAGATGTTATTGGAAAAGGAACATACAGCAGATACTGTATGTTCAAAGCTTTTTAAGGCAATACGTTTTTAAGGTAATAAAATGGCTTGATAAGTTCATAATGTTGCTGATTGTCTGATCAGACAGGATTTAAATAAAGTTCTTCTTGCTTTGAATAGGTTCATTAGACCAATTCTTGCTGAATTGGAAAGCAATTTCTTGAACCTTCTCAAACTAAATTTAGTATTACCTAAGATTCAGTGAAGAGCATAGGGCTAATTCTGTCCAGAAGTTCTTTTCCTCAAAATATGTTTTGTTGGGTATAAAAAGGAATGAACCCTCAGTTTAATGGACCTTGATTTAGCAGACATTCTAAAACATTTTAGTTTTTACAGTTAAGATTTCACACCTGTTTAATGAATTAATATTATAAACTGGTGGACAGGATGGAAGAAATTGATGTCAATGAAATTTGGATTAAATTGTCATTCTGTCTGCATGGACTGTAAAATCAAGATTTACTGCATTGAAAAATAATATTTAAAGCTTTGCCATTAAATATTGCACTGTATATCTTTTATGTAGGGGATGCGGTGACTCAGTGGCTAAGACGCTGAGCTTGTCGATCAGAAAGGTCGGCAGTTCGGTGGTTCGAATCCCTAGCGCCGCATAACGGAGTGAGCTCCCGTTAGTTGTCCCAGCTTCTGCCAACCTAGCAGTTCGAAAGCATGTTAAAATGCAAGTAGAAAAATAGGGACCACCTTTAGTGGGAAGGTAACAGCATTCCGTGCGCCTTTGGTGTTTAGTCATGCCGGCCACATGAGCACAGAGACGTCTTTCGACAGCGCTGGCTCTTCGGCTTTGAAACCGTCCCCTAGAGTTGGGAACAACTAGCACATATGTGCGAGGGGAACCTTTACCTTTACCTATATCTTTTACAAATATGAAAAATATATTTTCTACTTTAGTGGCTTTTTTATTATCAAATGACTCATTGCAATGAACTTCCTCTTCTTCTTTTTAGTTTATCCCATGTGTTTTAGCCTGTCATATCCATCTGCGACAAAGCAATCTTTAAATATTAATTGCAGCTGGATTGCTCATCATGCCACTTTTTCTGTTTGCAACAGTCTATTTAGAAAAAAATCATCTACAGTCAATTTTTTGCTTAAATGCAGAAGACCTCAAACATAACAAGAACTGTCCAAGAGTTCTTTTTGCTTTTATAAATTTCCCACCAAACCATATAACTTTTGTGGTATCCTGTCTTGTGGCCTGAGCTCATTAATAAAGGAAAGGCTTTAGAAGTTACAGATTGTTTCTCTGCTTCTAGAGTTTCTATTGGACGTGTATTGAAGAAAATTATAAATCTTTACGTACCTCCTTAAAGGATTTCTTCACTTCTACGAGCGGATGCCAATGTGCAATTGGTTTACGTGGGTAAGCCAACATTTCATTCCAATGGTCTCGGCCTAATCCCTCAGCATTGTTTGCCACACGACAAACCCCAATAATCTCATTGTGGCCAACCCTGAAAGCAATAATCACATGTAGGATATGTTTTTAGTACTTTTATTCTCTTTTGGCAATTGGCTCATTAACTTTGTTCCCTCTACTTCTTGGTTGCCCATGAGTGAACAACCCTATGGAATTTCTTTTATTCACTAGGATTAGTCTTTCTGGTTCTTCCACATTTTATTATTGCTTATTTCTCTTTCTTGGCTCAATATACTTTGTGATTAGGTAGTGTAACTTTCTCCACTGTTGATCCTCTATCCTAACATTTCTTAATATATTCGCCAAGTACAACTAGCAATAAATGTGCATTTTAAATCTCTGCATAACAGGCATTCAGCAGGTATTAATATCCCCAAACATATCCATTCTAAAAGAATCCATACCAGTTGATTTTCTTCATTTCCATGAGTTTCTCTCTTCAAGTAGCAGCTAAGTGAGACAGAGAAACTCAAGAAAAATGATCTCTTATTACAGATTAATCTGATTGAGATACCATACTAAACAAGAACACTGAATATTAAACAAATAAGAGAAACTTTATCTCTGATTGCCTAGCATTAATTCTAGACCAGATGCTTGACCTCTTACTCTCTAAAAGCCATAGAAGTATTAAACCAGTCTTTGTTGTTAGGAAAAGAATGAGCTATGGACCTCAGTTCAAAAATAATATGGAGAAGCCAAACAAGATTTGTGTATAGACCTATAAAATCTGGGCTATAAAAATATGGACAACAAATAAATAGCATCAAGAATATGTTTAATATTGTAGTGGTTGTTTATATTTCTACAATTCAAATCTGGTTGAATTATCGGAAAGCAGTGGAATCATGTTAGACAAATACACAGCAATGGAGTACACATATTCCACCTATTATATATTCAGTTGTAAAACAGTGATTCCAAGTCTCTCAAAAAGAATCAGTTTCTGAGTCCTCTTCCTTTCCACTAACACATGCAGTAAACTGAAATTCAGAATCCAAAAGGACGTGGGTGTCCAATTTTTTCTTAGTATTAGAAATTCTGTAGAAGGAATTAACTCTGACAAATTAAAAAAAATGTAACAAAAAGAATTCCAACATGTCACCCCCAAAGTCAAAACCTTAGATAAAACAGGGACAAAGACTTTGTTCTCTTTGCAGTCAGGATGTGGACTGTTTTTATAAGTAGAGATCCTAGGTGGAACTTATCCTTTCTCTGAGATTTGCCTACATGTCAATTTTGAAAGGCCTTCTCTATAACTAAGAATTATGACAGAATGACAATTTTGTTCTGGTGATCAGTATAATTTATCTCTATAAAGAAAACTAAACATGTTCTTATTAGAAACAATCCAGAACTATGTTTACCTGCTCAATAACAGAGAAACAAAAATACACAGCATACAATTTTTCTGAGTACAAAGTACATGTAATCAAATGAATCATACCATGAAATGTGAATGGAGGAAAATGACTCAGATGGGATTTAGAGATTGAAAAGACTCTCACTTACCGGTCATAATCCATAACTGATATAAGCAGACTGACTTGATCCATATTCTCAGGAGGGATATCAAAAATTATTGCCTCATTATAGGTAGGATTAAGTGTATTTCTTTTTATAGTGGTTTTCTTCTTTTTCAGTCTTCTTCCATCACAGAGCAAAGATACTTTGACATATGGATCTGGTGAACAGGGGAAAAGCAAAGAGATGAGAGGACACTTTCTAGTCTCCCAATAATTAAAGGAATTCTCTGCAACATACCTAAAATTGGATAATGAACACATGGACAGAATTATGGTGGCAAACTTGCACTTTCAGCCTGCGCTTCTAAGTCAAGCTCAACTCTGTGTAATTTCATCACCACATTCATTTCACCTTTTTTGGTAACACTCTGGAAATGAGATCAATCAAGATTATCTAGGTGCCATCCAGGGGCCTAGAAAAAGAAGAATTCCTTACAAGTATATAATTCGCAAATATGTTGGATCTTGGCAGAAAGGTGAAAAATGGTCAGGAATTAAAACTTGACAATATGGACCCCTTTTCATAAATTAGGATTCTTTTTTGATTGTTGAAATATGCTACAGTTAATTAAAATGAATAAGAAAAAGAAATTCATTGGAGGCTTTGTAGAAAATGTTAAAAGAAAATTAAAAAATAAGAGAAAATCCTGAAAATGTTCCTCTGAAAAATGGGTAAGCTTAGTGATCGTGACATGTTAGCTGATTGTTGAAAGGAATGAAAATTGTTCTAAAGAGAAAGCAGAGCTGAATATAAGTTGGAGATTGGATAACAGCATCAAACACTTCAAGAATGTGGTTCATATTCTGCTTGTAATTTTCACTTGGAAATGTTTTCTTAGCTAGATTTTTAAAATTCATTAAGAGTATACTGTAGCTCAGTCACAACTATTAGCTTCAATCTGTGTGACAGGGAAAGCTTGGTTTGTCAGCTTCAAAGTGTAACCCAGTCCTCCTCTTTAAAAAAAAATCAAAAAAAAATCCAGTGGAGACTGTTTTCCTATTTGAAAAAATAAAAAATTAACCAAGACATTATTTTTTCTAGTAGAATTTAAATGGGCTGACCACCAGTCTAGATACCATGTGTTTTAAGTATATCCCCTCCCTTTTTTTCTATTTAGAAGGAATGACTTGATGACTGTAAATCAAGGTCTAAAAAAGCCTTCTTTTCCATGTACTTATTTATGTTTTGCTCATCTTCACACTATATACTTCTATACAAGGATATCAACATATTTTATTTATAGGCATCCCTTAGCTGGTTTGCTGTGTGCATCTTTTCAACATCCCTTTTGTTATAAAGCTATATGTCAATGAGCTGTTTTCATGAAAAGTAATTTAAATGTTTTATTTTTCAGCAGGGGAAAGAAGCAAAGAGGAAAAGAGAAAATAGGGCAATAATAGCTTACTAAACTGGTAAATTCTTTCTCAATTTAGCTTCATGCCTGTTTTGTCATCAGGGTCTAAAGGGACCAAAGCAAGGGTGGGCTGCTGGGGGTTCACAAGGGTTTGGGCGATCCTTTAGCTAAGATTTTGCAGTTTGGCGAACCCTCAAATCCCACTCCTGGCTGGCTCTGCCCCTCCCTGCCCAATCCCACCTCCTGCCATTTCCAGCTGCATTAGGCAGCCACAGTTTCAGAAGCAGAGAGAAGCAGCCGGATTTCTTATAGGTATGTGAAGATCAGTTCAGCCTTGTTATTTTTATTTCTAAGAATGCCTAGCTTATTCAAATAGCAAAAG
>JANHFL010004131.1:56192-70185 GCA_032468155.1 Oxyrhabdium leporinum
TCACATAACCGATGCTGTAGAGACGGCGATGCTGAAGGTTAGTCGGGAAAAAAGAAGGCAAAGAGGTGGTGGCTGGATGCTTCTTGTGCCACTTTTCGCTGGAGCGAAGGGCCTCCGGCCATCACCTCTTTGCCTCCCGGAACGGATCTCTATTATCGGCTGCAGAGGGCTTTCTAGAAAACCCTCTGCAGCCAATAATAGAGCTCCGGATAGATCGGGACCTCTGTTATCGTCTGCAGATGCCTTCCGACAGGCCTCTGAAGGCAAAACGGAGCCCTGGGCAATGCGTGCACGTCCATCCGGAGCCCATCCGTGCGCGTCCATCTGCAGTTCAACACGGACTGAGGGATACCCTCTAGTGTAATTATATACTATAACAACCACCAAAATTGTGAATGTCAAATTATGAAATAGCCATAAAATGTAGCATAGTTCTAATATTGTTAGACAACATTTTGGTATTTTTATGCAACTACCAAGTTGGCAACATTTTGGAAAGACTACCATTTGGCTCGCCAAGGCACAGCCAACCTTATACTGAATGGTGAGCAGGATGATTTTCTGAAGGATAACTGGAAACTTTCAAAACAGACAATAGCATCTAGAAGTGCAATATTGGCTTATTCTAGTCCATAGAAGGTAGTTGTCTATTCTCAGAAATTGAAGAAAAATTGCTAGGAAACAAATCTATCAGAACTGGATTTAAGTTTTAAAGATTTTCTCCTCTGGAGAGGTTGAATAAGCAGCTAGTATGACATATTCTAAGCAGCTTTCCACACTTAGGACGCTGAAGAAGCTAAACTTACCATAAGCAATTTATTCTGTCATAGTCTTATCATAGTCGATTTATTCCAAGTTATCCAAGTGGTCAGTTGAGAATGAAGAAACATGGAATAAGATCTGATTAAACTGGCAACCAAGCCAGCAGATTTCAGAAAAGGTTTGCTTGCTATAACCTGGAAATATTTATCATAGTAAAAACTGGTGATATAACTTTGCAATAAAACAAAAGCCTGCACACAATATCTGATTATCTGATAAAATCATGACAGTAGAAGGGAAAGAGCATTTTAAAATATTCTTCCATGAATATCGGTGATGCAAGATTAATGTTCATTTGCCTGTTTCTTTGGGACTCTCTTAATAAAGGTATTCATTATCCTATATCTTTACATATTCCAGAAATGTTGCACCCAATGATATTAAATATCTGTAATTTCTGATACTTCTTAGAGGTATCACTGCACTGGCACTTTTTCCTAAATGCAATTGTTGCTAGGTGAGCAGCACTTAAGTAATGAGTGTAATATCTTCTGTGTTTATAACACAATCAAGTGCCATATGCTAATACATAAGGTTGCAACAGCAGGAAAACTAGGCTGAGTTTAATCACATGTGCTTTATTATTCATGCTGACATCCCAGGCTGTTGCCTTTTTAAAAGTCTATGCTAAGAAGATGCACAGAAGTGGAGTTTTAAAATAAAGATATATAACCTGGTTGCTACTACCAAATGGAGTTCTCTTTCTACCTGCCTGACGTCAAAAAAAATGATGTTGCAATACTGATTGTATAGTTTTCAAACTGGCATCATTAATAAAAGTTTTAAGGTCATTAGATGTAACAAATTTGGTGTATCCAAAATTGTTTCTGCAATTGTTATTACCATTGCAAGAAATGGTATTAATGTAAAAAGTCGTAGTGGCATAACGACTTGGTAAGCATTGTTTTGATGGAATAAAAGCACCAGTAGAATGGAATGATGCCATGTGCTATATAAAAGACTTTAAGGCAATGTATCCTGATGGTACAGGGCCTTTAGTCTTCTTTTTCATCTCTATGAGACTAATCTCCAGCAAGAATTTGCTGCTTATGCCTGTTATGTGTTTTTCTCCAAATTCATTGTGCAGGCTGACATTGGGGAAAAAATTACAGCTCCAGAACCAGCAAATGACTACACCAAATGCAATATAAATGAATATTATGGTCACAGCTTACCTTTATCATCAGGCCTCTCGAGGTAAATAGTGACTGGAAGGACTGAATATGTCAGTTCACTCCATCAGAAACTTTTTTTTTTAATCCCAGAAGACTTTGCTCATTGATGCAACATGCTGAATATAGCATATTCAGGTGAATATATATTCACCTTACATTCTTCAAAATGCAATGATCAAAGCTCTCTCTAGCGGAAAGCCTTTAAAACATGTTTTCCAATCAAATGCCTTTCATATATGTTGGAGATACTAGTCTCTGAATTCTCAGAGTTGTACTTTCCACACATATAAAGGGCACCAGGTTGTCGAAAACAGGGGTAAGAAATGCCATGTCTATATTTAGTTTTTCTTTTCATTTATTTCCTATTTTAATCTATTTTTCCCTTTGCCCCCTATTAATTTTCTGTCTTTTGCACCAGAGTACTGTTTATCACAAAAGGAGCTATCTGATAGTTGTAACTGTGTATATCAAGAGTACATGTTCTGTTTCATTATCTATCCTTTCATGTACTGTTTCTGTTATGGTATGAAAAGGCAAATTTTCAGGGATAGCTGATTCAAGCTTTACAAAATATAAACACTTAGGTCAGGAATAAGCCTCATTATTGTAGCTGGGAACCAACAGAAATTGGAGCAATGATACAAACAAGTCAGGGGTGGGCTGCTGGGGGTTTGCAGGGGTTTGGGCAGACCCTTAGTGAAGATTCTGCGGGGATTGCTGAACCTCCCAAATCCCACTCCTAGCTGGCCCCACCCACTTCACCCCACCCCTCCCACCTCTCCCAGGAGTCTCCACGTGGCCCGTTGTGGATGCAGGTAAGTGCAGGGCATGCACAAAGGCTCAGGGAGGGTGAAAAACAGGACTCCCAGAATTTCAGGGAGGCTAGAAATGGCCCATTTCCGGAGCTCAGGTGGAGGCCGTTTTCGCCCTCCCAGAGGCTCAAGGAAAGCCTCTGGACCTCAGGGAAGATGAAAATGCCCCCCCGACCATGGTGCAGGAGGCCGACTAGGCCACACCTACCCAGCAACCGGGCAGCAAAGCTCTTGCTGAGGTTTTTGAAGCCCACCCTTGAAACAAGTAAACTGTGTTACATACATAAGCAGGGTCAGGATGTTTATTTCTTGGTAGTGGGTTTCTTGGTTTAAAAATTATATTCATGTATTAGGAAGACCTTACAGAATTATTGTCTTCTTGCCAGAATGAGTTATTGGCAGGAGAGTTCTAACTGGTGTAAAAAAAGTGGCTTAAATCATTCATGTGGCCTCAGTTGCTAACCTCTGTTTAGCCACACAAATAATGTATTAATTGCAACAATTATCAATCTCAATCCCTTCTACAGTATTACTCTAGTAATGTCTGATTACTTAATATTGTCAGCAATGAACTATACCAATGCCAACTTAAAGTCTCAACATCAATCTGATACAGGTTAAGAATGTGATTTTTGGTCTCTAAATGCATGGAAGATAATATTTGCGAGAAAGATCAAAGATAATTTCAATGAGGAGATGCAAAGGCTAGACATCTTCACAAATTCGTTCCACCTAGGAAAATATTTTACTTTGGCTTATTTGTGCCAATTTTCATCCTATAATGAATTCTAAAAAGACAGTTAAATTGGAGATCTGGGATATGGTTATAAAACTATGTATTAATAAGTACTATGCATTTCCATAGGTGGAAACAAAATAATTTGGAAAGATCAAAATAGGGGGAAATAATTTATTAAAAGAATAATATAAAATAAAGATGAAAATCTGCTATCACACATATAAGATTATCCTTTTCAAAGTCATCTTGCTATGGAGAAAAAAAGCTTTTATATATCCATCCTTAAGTATTCAGTTGGTGTTATTAAACTCTTTCACAGAGGACAATATCTCTGTGTCAGCATTATGAAAAATTAGTTTTCACTTTCTTAGCCACAGTACTATTCTAACTTAGAGCAATTAAAAACTTCATTGGGGCAAGCACAAACATCCTTGGGTGAAGTCTGGCTAAGACATAATGCATATTTATGATGCCAATTAGAGAAGCTAGGCTACTCTCTGAAACCAAGCGAACTTGTAAAATTAGCTGCATCTCTATTGAAACTTTCTGTTTCCTGAGCTGTTAGCAATCACTACAACATTACAACACTTGTTTGCTAACCTGTGTGACAGTTATACTAATAGAGTGAAAAATGGTAAGATTTACATAGGAATAACAAGGCTCTACTCTTGGAGCACAGCAATTGGCATGCTACGTCTGTAGCCTTAGAGCAGAAAGGGTTCATAGGACAGGAATGTAAGAAAAGCCTTCAAGCGATATAGCTCTTCCAAGACTAATTACATACTCAGAATCTGGACAGATATGCTGCCATAGCATGATAATTTCCTTCCTCCTGAACAATTAAAATTTTCCCAGGCAGCCGACTTAAAGCTCAAGTCAATGTGTTTTCCAGGCTCAGCATCTCTCCAAGAGGAAAATCAATTGGCAAACTGTATCTCTTTATTTAATACAAATTTGGTTAAGCTCTATTAAAGAAGATTTGATAAGACACATTCATTTAAAAAATGTGAATTGTTTTCAAAGTCAGGCTTCAAAGCCTGACTTTGATTAGCTTCCTTCTAGACAATATGCAAAGATTAGATAGAAAAGTCTAGGTAAAAGCAGAAGAAAATCAAATGGTCTTATTATGTTGGGGAAAGCAATTTATTTCTCTGCAATAGTTGACATCCAAGAGAAGTAACAGGATTCCAGATTGTTTCTTGGAGTTACACTATAGAAAGATGGGAGACATGAAAGCAACAGCTTCCTAAGACCAGGTTAGAGAAAAGAATAAACCGTTAGAGGTCAAAATCAACAATCTGGATTTTCTCAACACCACTCTATCAGTCTAGAACAATTTGAATGTGACTTACCTCCTATTCTAATGCAAAATGAATAAATATAACATTAAAGGTTTTGGGGTTTTATATTGATTTCTCCCTATCTTCTTTTATTTCCCTACTATGATGTCCATAAAAATATGCCTCCTGGTGCTGCTACTAGCTGTAGAAAGAAGACCCCTCCAATAGGAACTTTCCTCTTCCCTAAATTAATATTGGATTTGGAAGGGGTGAATATATTTGTGTGTTTATCATCAGGTATCTGGAGGTACAATTACTCCTGCCCAATGAACTGTGATCCTGATGAAAGTTGGAGGAGTCCACTCCCACTAATATGAGCAGCTATTTTGACTCTCAGGAGGGATTCCATAATATTTCTTTCTCAGAAAAAGCACTGCATTGCCAAAAAGAGGACAAAAGAAAGTAGATATCTGAATAGATCATTCATATCTTCATATCTAGCTATTGTTATGTGGCGGGTAGGTATTTCTTTATCACTTAGGAGATCTAGGTCCTGTTCACTCCCACCTATGGTTATTACTGGATGACTATGGGCCAGTAATCACTCAACCTCAGCCCAATCTACCTCATATGTTGTTTGTTGTGAGGATATTATGAAGGGAGATCCCCACGGGAACTGACTTGAGAGCCTAGAAAAAAGGTGGGATATAAATCTAACAAACAAGTAAATAAAAATACAATATAGTTCACCAGAATAAGGGAAGACTCTAGTCAGGTCTTCCAAGTCTAATTTAAAGATCCATTAAATAAAAGTAAGATCTTTAAATTAGACTTGGAATGGAAATCTTGAAATAGAGAATGGCCTCTGTAAAGCAGGAGACTGGGTGACCCAACCAAAAAGGTTCTAGTCAAAATGAATTAGGATCATAGATTAATTTGAGTAGGATCACACTCCCTATCCCGAATCAGGTAGTCAGTTTAGGAGTGTTCCTTGAACCCTCTTTGTAACAGGACCTTCAGAAGTCAGCTACGTGTTAAGCGAATGTAAGCAGACTGGTTCTCAGAATTGTTTCCATTCTGAGAAAAAAAGACTTGGCTTATGTGCCACATGCCTTGTTTCATCAAAATGAAACTGAAGTTCATGTCTTATTGTTTACAGTTTTATTATTCTGCTTATACACAGCATCAGAATGTAACATTATAGAGTGTGATATTTCTATAAAAAAAACTAAATTGTCCAAATTATGATGGTAAGTATAAAGAGCCTCTCATTTGCGTATTTGCTTTTTAATCCAAAAAGTTATGAGAATGTAAAATACACAGTGAACTCTAAAATCTGGACTCCAAGATAAATGCGATATGTGCATTATCTCCATTCTGAAATAAATCTTGAGAAATCAGCTTCCATTACAAATAATAGTACAGATTATAAAATGTGTAAAACTTTCTAAATTATGCTAGTTTAGTGGACAGCCCTCTGACCGCTTAAACATATTAATAGAAGAAAGGACAACAAAATGTCAACCTCCCCAAAAATATCTGATCATCTTCCTCTAGCAAAATATTATTACTTTTGTGCAGAATAGAAATACATGAAACAATTCACAATGGTGGTCTGCATTTGCTTTCTACATTACTAGTAACAACAGATACTCACAGTTGTAGCGTACTGAATATCCTTCCAGATGGAGGTCTCCCGAGAGAGATCTGAGGCTTCAAAGAGGTTCTCTAGAATCACCTCCCCGATCATGTCATGCCGGGAAAACCTGTCGAAGTCAAAGACACTAAGATGGAGCTTTCTATTGGTCAGCTCTTCGTAGGGCACAGGAAACTGAAAACATTCATCAAAGGTGGGATTGAGAGTTTTCCTGTGCACTCGTGTTTGGAACTTGCGCTTTCGGTCAGGCAAGAGGTAGATCTTAACATAGGGGTCAGAACTGCCACAGAGGTCCTTAGCAGGCAAGTCAAAAGCCTTGAGGATCCGCACAATCAAAGTCTCATTTTCATAGTCATATTTCAAAGAAAAATTTATTTTCCCACAGGTTTTTTCAGCTTCTTTCTTGGGGTCCTCAGAGTCCACAGATTTCTGTTTGTACAGCTCAGGCTTGATCCGGCCAATGCAAGTGGGCTGCTCTGCTGCAAGTGGTAGATCTGTGCCATAGTCCACACTGGAAACATGCATCTGTCTGGGTAGGTGCCTCTTGAAAGAAATGTGCCTGCAAGAATTAAAAGGAGAAGAACAAATTCCATGCCTGGAAATAACTGACATTCATTGTCTGACCCACTGTGAGAATATCAAATGGAACATAGACCATGCACAAACCAGAAGTAGGGAGCCAACACTCTTCCCTCCTCAAATTCTGAAATGAGCCACTTTATCTCCTGGATAAAGAAAGATAAACTTTTGGTGTTAGCAAATGCCTATAGATTTATCTTACATGGATTCAAACTATTAAAATAATTATCATCCAAATAGCAGCCTAGAGTGAACAAGAATGTTTGAAAAAATGTTTTAATTTCATTCATCCTCCCTATATAGTTTTAAATTTCAGTCCAGCAGTTGAACAACCTCTGAAGAGCTATATGTCCCCCGTTTACTTTTAAACAAAGGAAAAATCACCGTGCTTTTGCTGTACTTAAAAGACAACATTTTTTAAAATTAATTTGCAGGAAAGAGAATTTTAAATCTTTTACAACTTATCTTAATAGAGGATTTATGTCTAAGAAAAACTACTATGATTTTAATCTCCTAGGAAATGAGGCAGGTCATCATTTGTTCCTTTTGCTCCCTAACTTACCCTACTAAACATGCTCCAGAGACCAGTGTGATTTATTACACGTGCCATAATTTGTTGTATCATGGAAAAGAGAGGAGGAAAGGAAAGGCATTGTTATCATTTACGTATATATATATATATATATCCAATGGCTCCTCCTCATCCATACCCCTTCAATTCTTCAACTGGCAGAAAAATATGGTGACATAAATTGTGTCACCCCAACATCCAATACCTATTCTGTTTCAGTGCAACAGATGCTGTCCTTGCAGTTTAAGAGCAGACAAATTAAGGGCAATAATTAGTGGATTCTCCTAGTTGTATTTTCTCTTCCACTTAATGCCACCTGACAAGAAGAAAAATAACTACTGCTCTTCTTAATATGTGATAAGGAAGATTTAAGTTCCTGTAGATGGTGTTTAAGATGGAGTTTTAAGTCACCTTCAGCTTGCCCAAGTGACAGGTGAGTGGCATGGATGATGGAGCTATCCTGGTGTTTTTTGGGAAATTCCTTTCCTGCTTTATCTCATATCTTTCCTATCCTCCATTCACCTGTCAGTGGAACTATTTTCTAATTCAGGTTTAGTACACTTTCAGAAGAGCAATAGAGCGTTATTCAAAAGTAGCCTGAATGAGAGGTCACTGGTGCTGTGAAGGTATTAATGCAAGGGGCACTGAATTATTTCCTTTCCACTTCTTTCAAGATAATAATACTGCTGCCAGCAAGTGGCTATGATCAGCAACAGCTGTAAAATAATCAAAATGGCGCTGCCCCCAAAGTAATGAAAACGGTAGAAATTTCAGCTTCATGAATTCCCTTGTGGGCAGAAGCAATAGAAAAACAGTTCTGTCCTAATTTGAAATAAAACCAACAATATCCAGCTGGCAGAATGTGGTTCTCTTTCCTAATTAAATCCCAGTCTTTCAAGAGAATGCTAAAGCTGTATTTAACAAACAGATCTAGCAGTAAACCTTGTGCTGTTCTCAAAGTACCAATCATGTATTACATGGAGAGATGCTCCTGGGAAGCCAGGTGTCTGGTCACTTTCTGAAGTCTGAGCTAAAATGGCCATTAGGCAGTACCCAGCAACTGGTAGAAAGGGAATAGGGCAAAATAGTCTCATGGTCAACAGGAGCTGCGCAAATTCAAACCGCTGACTTTGTAATCATCAATGTTGTCAATAAAGCTTCATAAATCCATACAGCAAGATTTGTGTCAGGAGAAGTGTAAGCATTAGAACAGCTAAAAAGAAACATAAAGTGTCTCAACAATGGACTGGGGATGAGACAAAGGAAATATCTCAGAGACAGGTTCATTAAAAATGGTCCGCATGCATCTTTATGTCATTATTAGTAGAATGTGAGAATGAACCCTGAGGAAAGTACTTACTCTCCTTCCCAACTACCGGATCAGAACTTATGCGAATTATGATAAAAGATAGGGAAGGGAAAGAAAAAAGTCACCATATTTTTATTCTATCAAATTTATTTATTTCCAGTACTTGTTGACCATCCCATTCATGCAACTTTGTTGGTATACAACAAGATCAAAATTGTCATTAAAACAAGCTATAACAAGCAGCCCATAATTCCAAAAATAACCATCCCTATCAGCCAGATAAGGTCAAAAGCATAAGAGAATAAAAGTTTAAATAGTTTATGGAATACAAGAAGGGGGATACTTTGTGTACTTTTGGAAACTAGGTTGCAGAGCACTACAGAAAAGTCTTGCCTGATGCAAGACTTGTCCACTTCCACAAAATCTCTCAGCAAGCCTCTTAAGAAATTGAGACTGATTGGTCAGCATAACTTTGGCAAGGTAGTGTGACACCATATATGTTTTTAAGTAATTGTATGTTTTTTGAATTGGGTTTAGAAGTATCTGAGTAACCAGTGCAGCAACCTGGGAGTTACTGTTAATCTGCAGAGGCAGAGTTGACTTGTCAGTAGTCTGGTCAATATGTTTTGGACCAGTTTCAGCATTTGACATTCTCCAAACCATATAGGATACAGAGTAGTAATCTAATCATGAGATGGTCAAGGTATGGGCAAAAGCCCTCCGCTTGTTTAAACAAAGCATTGGATCCAGGGGGACCTCTAAGTTGCAAACCCTCTGTCTACAGTCAGTATTCTAGCATACAGTATACTGCATTGAGCAGGGAGGATGCACTAATCATATTTCTTTTTATATCTTATGCAATTGATTCCCAGGGGAACTTTTCTAATTGAATTTCTTAATGCATTTCCCTTTCTGCTTTCAGTGAATTAACTTAATGGATATGAGTAAGAAAATTTTAAAATAAGAATGGCAGGCATGAATCTACCAAAGGGACAATATTTACTACCTCATTCAGCCTCTTGTGATCAAGACTTTTAGAAATTTAACATTTAGAAATTTATAGCCCTGACAACATACTTGGTTAATATTCCCGAGACAGAGCATCATTATGTTTCTTATAAGAGTCTTTTTGTATGTCTGTGCTTGATTTGTACCATGTCTTCCTTGTTGTTTTTTGATATGGGAGTCAGATTTTTATTATTACAATCACTTGGACTTTTTCTCTGGCCACTACATATTTGAATATGAGCTTATAAATTATTTGCTGATACTATAACCACATTCTTAATTCAAGAAGTCTGGAAAAGTTTTTTTAAATTAGTTTTACTGTTTAGGTTGTTGTGCCACCCATTGTACCTGGTATTTTCTGAATATAAAAACTGCTTCCTGCCTCAAGGAATTTCAATTCACCACATGAAAGCAACAGAGGAATTGAAAAGCAAGGTTAGTAGAACGGAACAATTCCACTGCAGTTCTTTCGTTTTTCAACAATCAATCTCAATTTAGTAACCATTACACCCTACGTACAGAGCTGGAGGATATATGTACTTCCTATTTGAATACATTCTTAATAGCAGAACTAACTTATACTGTGAAGATATATATATATATATACACACACACACACACACACACACATACACACACACACACATGTACAGTGCGCATGTGTGTGTGTGTGTGTGCATTATATTAAACATCTATTGCATTGTTGTTGCTCCATTTCCTCTCCTGCCTGACGATTCTCGCACCGCAGACAGCTTCTGAGGGTCAGCGGCCTTCCCACCACCGTTTCCTCTGTGATAGCAGAGAGCCTCCAAAGGAGGATGGGCGCTTTCAAAGCCTGAGGGAATTAAACCAACAGACCTGGGGGGCTGGCTAAATTGCTGCCCATAAGCCCAGCATATCACCCCAGCAAATGCGTAGTTCAACCTGCCCACGTCCGTCCCCCCCAAAAAGAAGAAAAGAAACGTAGGTCAAATCTTCTCTTCAAATCAAGGGCCTATATGGGGCCGTTCCTCGCCTTAGGACCACAAATGGAGCCCCAACATTTCTGCTGTTCGAGGGAGACGTTGGTTAAAGGCAGCTTCACCCCCCCCCCCAGTTTACGACTTTGCTTAGCCCCCTCTTGGCTCAGCGAATCCCATAGATAAGTTAGTAGCCCAGTTGTTCAGTGAATCTGCTTTCTCCGTTGACGTTGCTCGTCGGCCGGTCGTAAAAGAGGATCGCGGGACCTCGGGACTTTGCAACCGTCATAAATAGGAGTGAGTTGCCAAGAATCTGGAGCACGGGACCGGGGGGGGGTGTTTGTGTGTGTGCTGCAATGCTCGTGTTGAAAAAGGGTCCCGAGTCACTTTTTTTTCAGTGCCGTCGCTTCGAACGGTCGCTAAATGAACAGTTGTAAATCGAGGAGTGCCTGTCCTCGCGCCTCGCCCTGTGAGTATGAGTGGGAGTGTTCTTGGTGGCTCCTTGATAGGCTACTCTTTGCTGCTTAATACAAAAATGTGACAGTTCCTTAACTGACAGGGCAAACCCCTGAATGTAGATCAACAGAGAGCGAGCCTGCATTTCCTTCGAGCACTGATAGTGTTACCTAGTTGGGTCATGAAATGTCTGCAAGAAAGCAGACAAGCTCAGAGAGAGCACCAGGGACCCCCACGAAGGCTACTGACTGATCTCTGAGCGTATAGTTTTGGCACCTATAAACACCCCCAAGAAGAGAGAAGCAGCTGTCACAACGCCCGCCTCGGTGGGCCTATGATGACTAGTCGTTCCGCTAAGTTGATGGACCGCCATTTTGGGCTACAAGCTTCATGGGGAAGGGTCTCTCCCTGACTTATGTCAGGGGGACATCGAATAGGTATCACAGTCACACAGCACAGAAGATGCTCGGATATCCTCAGCCTATGAGATGGTGGCCATGCCTAGAAGTTCAACGTTTTGTGGGGGTACATTAAAAGCTTTCCTGCATTTCCCCACCATCACAATCCCCCGTAATCCACACCTCTTTCCTAAGAATATGTCCTCCAGGTCTCTGGAAGTATAATCCCCATTTTTGTCCCTACCAGCTGAGGAAGATGGATGTCATACGGTAGTTTCATGTATCTGTAGAATTGGAGGTGAGGCCCCAGGAGCTAAACACCCTCGCTCCTACATGCACAAAATAAACTAGCTTGATAAAAGAT
Organism: Oxyrhabdium leporinum; assembly: GCA_032468155.1. NCBI lineage: Eukaryota > Metazoa > Chordata > Lepidosauria > Squamata > Cyclocoridae > Oxyrhabdium > Oxyrhabdium leporinum. The sequence continues at coordinate 68,322 of JANHFL010004131.1, forward strand.
GCTAGAATATAAAAATATAAACAAGAAACAGACAGGAAAATAAAAACAAGAGACCCATCAAATTGCTCTTTTCTGATACTCCAAATAAACCACGTCTTAGCCAGAATGTAGTAGCTTCAAATATTAGATTTTCTTTTTCTGTGAGAAAAGCTTTTAAAATCGAATTAAGCCCTTTGGCATATATGAGTCGTAACCATATTATTTTCTTTTTCTGCCAAACAAAAAAGGAGGTTGTATAACTTTCTCTCTCCCCAGTGAGAAAAAAAACAACACACTTCTGAATTTCTTTGCTTGGAATGGCTTTCTGTCAAAGCCAACATACAAAGGAGAGAGTGATGTCTTATATGATAAATATATTTCAGGGTTAAGGAGCTATTTGTGAAAACAACCAAACTTCTGAAAAATCATTTTGCTGGGGGGAAAAAAACCTCCTTTCATTCTAGCAGATGTATCGTCAGTTAAACTATCTGAGGAGAATAAATTCAAATAAATGAGTTGGGAACCTATTTCTTGGTGAAATTATACAGAATCCAGTTCATCCTACAGATGCTTTTTTCTATACAGTACTCATTCGTCCAATTCATAAATTAAAGGTATGTCTGACTGGAATAAATGAGCTAATTCCTACTTATTGGCCATAAGATTTGCCAAGTCAGGGCTCCAAATTTCTTGGAAAGCTAGCCTGAATGTTGAGAGGTTGTACGGATGAAGAATTGGCCGTCAGTCACCCAGAACTTGGTAAAAAATGGGTGACTATATAAATGTTTTAAATAAAGAAGATAGAAGCTGCATTTAATATACTTTGGAAGTTAGACCTGAATAAGGACTTAAACTGTTTACTGCTACAATTTTGAATATTTGTTGAGAATCATTTAATTCTGTGGAATTAACCGTTTACGGTAGTCAATATTCTTTCCACTTCCCACAAATAATATTTTTACCCAGAAATTCCCACTGCATATTCAATGTGATTTTTTGCTTTGAATTACATCCTTAACCAGGGATAACCAGCTCCTCTGAAAATATTGTAGATTTCCACCACAGTCCATTTAAGGAGGGGGAATCTAAATTTCTTCAAAGCAAGTTCCACTGTTTTTCAAAGAAGTTGAAGGTTTTATTAATATATATACACACATGTACGTATTTTTGCTCGAAGGTCTGATGAAGGTAGGTGAGATTACCAGAACTATCCACTTTAGACGCCTCTCGCCAACCCTGCCTTTACGTCTCTATTAGGTGGTGTAACTATACCACTTAACCCACTAGTTCTTGTGGGTGTGAGCAAGTGGCCGTAACACCTTCTACCCTGCTAGGAAAAAAAGTTTCAACTGCTAAACGTTTTAAAGTGAGAAGAGCAGGCCCACCAACATCTTGGGTGATCAGCTGGCAATCTTATCATGGTTAGAGAACATGATCTGCCCCACCAGCTAGGTTTCAAGAAACTTTCTGGCTTAGAAAGAGAGCTGAAAGGAGATACTCTTTAGTCCATTAAGTTGAAATCCAAGGGTTCAAAGCGCCATTCCCTGGTTGCCATTTGAATTCTCATTCTCCTTGGCGTAATCCCTGCTCCAGGCTCCTGCTCCCCTCAATGCCTTGGTCTCATCATCAACACTTCAATGGATCCAACCCCAGGGCTCTGGGGTTTTACAGGGCAAAATATTTGTCCAACTCTAATTTTTTTTGGGGGGCCCGTTCTGCTTTCCCCTTAAGAGGGCAGAGGGCTAAATTTAAAAGCCGGCCCTCAACTGTAAGCATTAAGCATCCTCTTGGCTTTGTATCTACCTGCCAGATCCAAAGGGGAAACTATCAGGATAGCAAAGTAAGCACGCTTTATTCTTGAGAAACAGTCTCTGGACGGACAGAC
>JANHFL010004131.1:82268-95285 GCA_032468155.1 Oxyrhabdium leporinum
CCAGCCGGCATTTCGCCGCCGATGGTACCCCCAGCAGGCCCTCTCTGTGTGACCGCACGGGACGTCGGGGGGGAGTGAAGTTAGTCTTAGACTAACACTTTGACTATTTGTTTTTGAGCCATTGTTGGTTCAAATCCAACTTCTGATTTTGAGCCTGTCTTTGAAAAGTCCTATGGAAGGTAGACTAAAGTCTACTAACTCATCTGACCCCAACACTTTTTGCAATGTTCAAATTTTATTTATAAATGAATACCTGTGATTATACTGGGAATGCAATCACTTGTGTTATTTGTTTTTGTCCTGAGGGATTTTTCATAAAGCTAAGTCCTTTAAGGACATATTTATAACTGCAGAATAAGATATCCCTATCACATTAAACTACATGGGATTTTTTTTCCCAAAGACTGAGTTTGAGAACCACCAAAGCAAAAGGGAAAAAGAAAAAGGGAAGGGGATGAAAAAACAGTGTTGAGGCATACTTCTGTAAAACAAGAAGCGAATTGATAGTGAGGGAAAGAATGGCCTTTGTCATGATGTCTTCTGCTATCACTGTGCATTGCAAACTTTGCAAGAACAGCTGATTAAGAAAAGGCTCAATTTTATGTCACATTAGGTGAGAATCTGGGAGAATGTAATAAAAATTCAGGATTGTCTCCTGCAAGATTTCATGCTGCTACCCAAGTTTGAGTAACCTATAGAGATAATTAGGCAAATTGAAACAGAATGAATTAATGCCCCTGAGAATGCTGTGCTTTTGATGGGCTGTTTGCCATCCAGCAATTCTATGTTAATTATGGCAGCATTGATTTTTATTACTTAGCAATGTTCACAGTCATTAAAAAGATTCATAGATAACACTGACCCCATTGTAGAGAGCACTGTTTAATATATCAAAGTATCCTCCAGAGATAACTTTAGATGTTCACACAATACAGTAGCATCTCAGGGTCACTTAAATATATATTTAAAAATCAGTTTTAAAATCATTTTAAAATCCTTTTTAATCAAAATATATTTTAAAATCAGAACACAAAGGGGTTTTTAAAAGAAGAGGTCAGGGGGAAAAATTAGAATCTAATTTCTTTCCTTTTCCTCTTTTGCTAGAAGTATGTCTTGATATAAAATTAAGAATAACTTTTGGAATGCTGAAAGTACATTGTAGCACTTTTATAAAAAGTTTACTGTGAGAGAGGTTTGTGCATTCACAAAATGTCTGCTACAACTAAGTACACTTCTACACTAAGACAACCCTGTTAGCCCTAATAAAAGTAGTCCTTGCTTACCAGCTACCTCATTTAGCAACCGTTTAATGTTACAACAGTGTAAAAAAATGTATGACTGTCATAGCATCCCACAGTTACGTGATCACCATTTTGGGTGCTTCACAACTGTTGTGCATTTATGACCATCACAGCATCGCACTATCACATGATTGGTACATGTGTGCTTCCCAGCCAGCTTGCGCTCAGCAAAATTAATGGGGAACAAAGAAGTAAAATCATAAGTTGTGGTCATGAGATGTTTTGTTTAACAACCATAGTGATTTACTTAATGACCAAATGGAAAATGAGTCTGTTGTAAGTCTGTGGTGGTCATGCGATTTTCTGCTTAGTGACCGTGGCACTTACTAACATAGTTGCTGGTCGTTAAGTGAGAACTATTTGTAATTCTATCAGGATATTTTATTGTTTTTTTTTCTTCTCCCCGGCAGGCAAGCATGCTTCTAGACACTGCACTGGGCTTCAGACATCTGCCATTTTTATTTTTTAAGAATGCTTAAAGGAGCAGCACTAGGCGCATAGCTGTTTTTGAAAGTGTGCTGCAACCTTGGGGAAAGTCCTATATTTTATAGCAGACAATCGACTGACAAAGATACAACCATATAAAACCACTTTAACAGACGTGATTGCTCTAATGCAGTGTTTGAAAATGTTTTGACTTTAACTACCAGAATTTGCCTGCCAGCCTGCCCATTATGGGTTACCATATCTGTGTTATTATGCAGAAAGTGAAATATTGTATACAAATAATCAAGTCCAATGAGGGTGAAAAGTAATAAACTTTAATAAACATTGTTGATATAACAAGTCAGGAAATAAATAAATTGAGCTTTTTTTAGTGAGGCATGATATCATTTTGTGACCCAGATAGGCGTGCCATTTTGTGACATGACAAGTAATCTTTAACTTACAACAGTTTGTTTAATGACTATTCAAACTCCCGACAGCACGGAAAAAATGACTTACGACTGTTTTTCACACTTACGACCATTGCGGCAACTCCACGATCACGTGATCAAAATTCAATTGCTTGGCAACTGGCTCATATTTATGACGGTTGCAGGGTCTCAGGGTCATGTGATCTCGTCATATAACCTTCTGACAAGCAAAGTCAATGGGGAAGCCAGATTCACTTTACAACTATGTTACTAACTTAATAACTCTTGTGATTCACCTAACAACTCTTACAAGAAAGGCCTTAAAATGGAGCAAAAGTCACTTATCAAATGTCTCACTTAGCAACAGAAATTTTGGGCTCAGTTGCTGTCGTAAAGGCAAGGACTATCTGAAATGTAAATTAACTTATCTAAATGCTATAGATAATGTGCAGTAGCAGTAGCAGTAGCAGTAGCATGCAGTAGCTTTTCAACTTAATATGCACATTCTTGATTCTGGGATTTGGGTTAGACAAGACTTCTTTTATTTTTTTGTGCCTTTGAGTCAGTTTTTGACTTTGGGCAACTCCCTGGGCTAGTCCCTGCAATTTTCTTAGCAAGGGTTTTTTGGGAGAAGTGGTTCGCTATTGCCTGCTTCCTAGAGCTAAAACTTATGAAGAACAATTACAGAAACTGGACTTGGCTAGTCTAGTGAAGAGAAGGACCAGGGGAGATATGATAGCAGTGTTCCAATATCTGAGGGGCTTCCATAGAGAGGAAGTGCTCAAGCTATTTTCTAAAGCACCTTTAGGCCGGACAAGGAATAATGGATGGAAACTGAACAAGGAGAGATTTAACCTGGAAATAAGGAGAAATTTTCTGATGGTGAGAACAATCAGCCAGTGGAACAGCTTGTCTTCGGACGTTGTGGGAGCTTCATCACTACAGACTTTCAAGAAGAGATTGGACTGCCATCTGTCAGAAATGGTGTAGGTTTTCCTGCTTTGGCAGGGGGTTGGACTAGATGACCTACAAGGTCCCTTCCAACTCTGTTAATCTAATCTAAAAAACTCCTATTTCCTATAAAAATGAAGGGTAAAATAATTTGTTAGTGCCCCATACACTTACAAAAAACAAAACAAAAACAAAAACACTTTTTAAAAAAGGATAAGAGAAACTGCTATGAGAATTATTTTGTTGCTAGTTGCTAGCTGTGGTGCTAAAATTATAGCATGTCAGCATTTTTTTTCAACCAGGCACTTTTCCCCAAGACTTTTAACATGGTTGCATGTTCTCCAGTGACTAATAATTTGTTCTTTGAGTTACACCCCACTTTCCTGCCTGGATGAGCACTCAAAGCGAATAACAAAATAGGCTGCACTTATTCAAGCTAAAACAAAACAAAACAAAAAATGCTAAAATATATTAACTGTTAAAAAGCCTGGCAATGAAATATGTCTCCAGATTTTCTAAATGATAACTGTGATAGCCAAATTCAGCTAATGAAGGAGTAGATAGTATAAAACTGAAACATCACAAGAGATGGGCCTATCTCACGTTCCACTGTTTCTGACAGTGGGGCAGGGAAATATTCTCAATAGGGGCTCTCCTACAGGTTTGTAAAGGAAGAGGCAATCAGACCTTAAATGCTTTAGGTTAACACAGCACTGAAAAAAAGTCTTATGACTGTTTTTCACAATTATGACTGTTACAGCACCCCTATGGTCACATGATAAAAATTGGGATGTTTGACAACTAGCATTTATTTATGATAGTTGCAGTGTCCCGGGGTCATGTGATCAACTTTCACGACCTTCTGATAAGCAAGTCAATAGGGAAGCCACTTAACAACCATGTTACTGACTTAACTGCAGTGGTTCACTTAACATCTTGGTAAGAAAGTTAGTAAAGTCTAATTTCACATAACTCTCAGCTTTCTGTATGCTGTGGACCCATTCTTCCTCTCTGAATTTCCTTTAGGCAAATGTCTTCTTTTTCTGCTTTCTGTGTCCATTTGTGTATGAGGCAAAGAGAAGGAAAGTGATATCACAGAGATGTATGTCTGATTATCAGCCTTTCTGATTCCCAACCCTTCTGAATCCAGTTTAAAATGTCTTCAACACTGACGCAAAACATGGATTATTTTTAGAACTTTTCAGACTTCAGGATTGTAAATCTAGAACTTGAACAACTAATCATTGCTTCTTCTTACTGATCAACAGCTGAACACAGAGAACTGTCAGTCAGTTAATGCTTGCTAGCTTGCTAGTACTTCATTCTGTCCCTTGGGTCTCTACCTAAATCTATATCCCTTCCTCCTTTTAGAAAAATAAAACAGAATAGGTTGCTAATATTTTTCCCTATTTCTGTACTTGCCATCATGTTAACCCACTATTGCCTTCCAAACTCCTAATGTTGCCATGCTGACAATTCTTTATTAGGGTTCCCTTGTTTAACTGTGACCGCAAAATGGTTCAAATCAAGCATCCATTCCAGTCTCCATGTCCCCTTTCTAAAAAAGGTAATGATACCTGGCTTTTTCAGAAAGACCATTTGTTGCTTTGAAATACCCATGAATACAACATAATAGGCTCAGGAATACAGATAGTCCTGGACTTACAATCAGTTACAAACAGAACTTCATCATTAAGCGATGAGATCACTAAGTGAGTTGTGCCCAATTTTACTACCTTATTTTACTGTGGTCATTAAACAAATCACAATTGTTACATGAATCTGGGTTTCCTCATTGACCTTGCTTATTAGAAGACCCCCGGGAAGATTGCAAATGAAAATTACATGATCCTGAGATGCTGCAACCATTGTAAATAGCTGCTGGTTGCCAAGATCCTGAATTCTGATAATCCAATCACAGGGATGCTGCAATAGTTGTAACTGCAATGACTGGTTATAAGTTTCTTTTTTCTTTTTGTAACTTTGAATAGTCATTAAATGAATAATTGTAAGTTGAGGACTGCCTGTATATTGATTTTTTTATCACAACCACAAACTACCAGTTATGAGATCATTTGATTAGTGTCCCACTTAGAGGGTGACAAAGAGGTACACAGTACTGCTGTTCTAACTCCCCATTAACTGTCTGGTTCAGCTCTGTAAGAATGGAAAGAGAGGGGAAAAAAGCTTCACTCTACTGTACATCTATTGAGAAGCTGCTTTTTTAAAAGCTACATATTAATTATATAGCGATGAATAATTTCACCTTGAATAAAGTGAACTGTATTGACAAATATATGCACCTAAATTAGAGGAATATGGAAAGTGAAGTATTATCTATAATTGTATTATTGTTGCAAAACTATGGCATGGTGCTGAACATTCTAATTTGCTAATTGCTGCACTTACCCTGTTGCTTGGAACTGAATAGTCCGCAGACAAATAATTGAAGTGTTTCATATCTTGACACATCAGAGAAATATTTCAATGGGCTCACTATAAAGTGGATGATTAGAACTTCATATGCATCTTTGGACAAAAAAGACTTTTTGATAATGCTGACTGAGTTTATTTGGAACAGTTGAATATATACATATATCTCTAACTTATACACAATTTCAAATTTTAATTTAATATGAACATATAGAGTTACAACAATATTGCTTCCCTACCTAGTCTTGGCTCTACCACCTTGTTCCACTTTCCATGAATTAATGACAATTCACAGGGGAAAGATTACCCATTGCTAAACCACTATGATTTAGGAGAGCCTTTTGTGTTGCTGTACCCACCCCATGGAACATCATCCCCCCTGACGTCAGATTGGGTTGATAACTTTCTGGAAGGGACTGAAAACCTGGCTTTGCCTCTGGCTTGATGTCAGAGTATAGTGGGGAGCCCTTAAAATAGCTATGCTGTTTTTACATGGCAGTGAACTTCAGGCTTAACTTCTCTACTGAACTTCTTTAATTCTTTAATTGTTTTTTATATTTGCATTATTTTGATGATTGCTTATTGGGGTGGTAATGTTTATGTTTTCACGGTAAGCTGTGTAGAGTCCTAAATGTGAGGTGAACGGCTATATAAATTGAATAAATAAATAAATACACTTCTGGCTCTTCAGAAATTGCTGATCTCTCTGTCCATTGGCTATGATAGGTAGGGCAGCTGGGATATAAAGATTACAGGGTTGAATTATAAACAAAAAAAATTACTCGGGGCCTAAGACATATTCTTCATTTTTATCATTGTCAGCTCTGCTTCTCCTCTACCTCCACAGTGATGTATGTATATGTAATTCTGTAAAACAAGAGACAGTTTGGTCTAGTAGTTAAGACCTCAGGCTAGAAACTGGGAGATCAAGAGTTCTAGTTTCACTTGTGGGCAAAGTCAAATGGGTGACCTTGGGCCAGTTCTTCTCTCTCAACCCTGGAAAGAAAGTAATGGCAAGCCACTTACAAAAACCTTGTCAAGAAAACCACAGGGACTAGTCAAGGCAGTTGCCAGGAGTCAACACTGACTCAAAGGAACAAAGCAAGAACATGTACAAAATACATTAATATCATTCATTCACTTACTTTCTGGAGTTATATGCATTCCACCAGTAATGACTGACTCTAAGTGACTTACAGAGAAGGGAAAGATAATGGCAACATAAAATAAGTGTTTCAATAATAAGAATAATAAATTGCAGCATAGTTATGGACAATTGGACATATAATATGTAATCTACCCAAGTCAAAATCAAGCTAGTAAATAAAGACTATAATTCCACCAACATTTGTATGAGATGTGAGTGAGTGAACGGAGGGAGAATTTTTCCTATTTCTAATGGGTTCCCATTATTACCATCACTGTAAAATGTTGAACTACAAATTGCTAGGCAAAAGGCTTAATTAAATAGCCACCTATTAAGAATATAATTTGCCACTAAACCAAGGCTCCTACTAGGGCAGTGTTTCCTAGAATACAAAGGTTCCACTTCAAAAGCAGGGATGAGTTAGAATATTTTGAGATTTATAATAGACAACTCAACCAGGAAATCTGCTATCTGTTCACAACAGAGAGCTCGGTGGGGGCAACAGCATGATCCTTCCACCATATGCCCCAGTATTGTCCAAAGAAGAGAAAACTGCCTGTAAATGGAAATTATCCTTCAGCTCAGAGGAAGAGACAGATCCTTAACTTCTGGGATGATCAGAAGTATTTTCACATTCATGATTCATGAAACCCCTCCTGATCTTTTACACATCAAAATATTAAAATGAAATCAGGAAAAAAAACTTCACACAAACTCCCAGAAGAACTTCATCAGTTTACGAAAGTGGATTCATTATTCATGGCTCATGTCTAGGACTGAATGTTAATTGATTCATTCTCTTGGCTATTTGTCCAGCTGCACAATATCTTGTTGGCTATTATTCTACTAAATTAAGCCTATTCTTCCAAAAAGAGACACGTTGTTTGTTACCTAATTTAGCCAGCACATTGCAAAAGTACTGCATAAAGATATAAATGCCAGCCATTAAAATCTGGAGGTTCTTTTAAAGACCACTATAATTAAAATCTATATTCCTACCACACTCATCTTCTTGGGACAAATACATAAAAGGATATGGAGCATTCTGTTTATTTACTTATAGTTGTTCTATGATAAAATCAAGCTCAAGGCAGCTTATAAGAATCAAATAAAAAAGAACATGTTTTAATACAGTTATATTATGCAAGTTTAAAATGATTATAATACAAATACTGAGAATATTTTCATAGGAATAACAAGAGCAACTAACTGTCCATTTTATTTGGAGATAATTCATATCATATTCATTGGTTGTTTGCAGATAATAGAATAGGTGTGCAAGTATCTGTAAAAAATGGATTTGCCATAGGGGAGGAATGACTTGCACTGCTGAAAAATTAACCTTTGCTTGTTCCTTCCCAGTTCTACTTCATCTTAATAAGTGATTTATTTATTTTTACTTTTGACGTTTCTTCCAGGAAAAGGATTTGGAGAAATTCACTGGACAGTCTTTTTAGCAGACTGCAACCCTCCTGACTTCCCATATTTCAATAGATGTGGCCAGGAGTGAATTCATCTCATAGAGCTTTTACAGAGAAAGCCTGGGCAAGTCAGAGACCCTGCAGAGTTATGAAAAGTCACAGAACTGAAAACAACACCGCCAGCAACAATATAAGCTCAAAAATGCGAAGAGAAATTATTTAAACCATTCTAAAACACCCTGAGAATAAAGTAGAAAATGGAAACCTGCTTCTTCAAAAGGAAGAAAAGGTTTGAAAAGTTGGTGGAATCTAGCATAGCATTATTTACATTAAGCTTTCTTGCCTGAAAATAATTCCCCATATCCAATGATGCTAAAGGCATGCTTTTAAAAACCTGCATGTTCAGTGCAGTCATTCATTAATAATGCATACAAACCTCAGTCAGGTGAGGAGCACTAGCAAAAGCAAGGAATTGTTGATTTTTTATGTTGATTAATACAATGATACTTCATTGTTTAATATCTGAGATTTGTCTGATTCTTCCTATTAAAGGCACAAATCCAGAGCAGAAAACTTTAGCAGTGTGCTAACTATGAAAAACATATATGTAAAATGCCTCAGAAACCTCGTATTATCTGAAGGAAACTGTAAGTATTTTGCCATACTGTTTCCATAGATGATTGTATTAGGAAAGGTTAATGAAGCTTTCAAACAGAGCATTACTAATAGAATGAATTAAAAAGCAATAAACAGGGCTGTTCTTCAGAAGCTCGTTGCAGCCTGGATATGACAGGAATTCTGTCTCTAAGAAAAAAAGTAAGCCTAAGGACATTGTTTATATAAGGAAGCAACCATGCAACTCTTCAGGGAAAGAAATACCTGACAACTACAACAGGCAGCTGCAAGACTCAAAGGTAGCTTAGGAATAGGAACTGGTCAAAAACAACAGTGTCTTTATGGGGAAAGTAGGTCACTAAAGTAGCTGATAGAGCCATTGAAATGACAGGGTCAAAGTAAAACCATTTAAGAATTTGACAAACCTTAATACACTACCTACTAAATGGCAAACAAAACAACTGTTGTGCTATTCTAAAGGTAGCAATATTTGTGAAGCCGCTCATTAGGTTTGTCCTGAATGCTGCTTTGTACCAACCTCCCATGAGGTCAACTTTGCTGATGAACAATTAAAGACACATTTTTCATGCTTAATACCTCAAGACAAAAAGGGCAATAGCACTTAGACTTATATACCGCTTTGTATTGCTTTACAGCACTCCCTAAGCAGTTTAGACTGTCAGCATATTGCCCCCAGCAGTCTGGGTCCCCCATTTTACTGACCTCAGAAGGATGGAAGGTTTGAGCAGGTCAGGATCGAACTCCTGGCAGTAGACAGAGTTAGCCTGCAATACTACATTCTAACCACTTCACCACCATTTTTTTTTCTTTTTGAAGCATTACTCTTATCTCATTTCTCAAGCACAGTTTGTTCAAGTTGGGGTTTCTGATAAAAATGTCATAGATTTAGTAGACTGTAAGTTTTTGTCTCTAAATGAATGTGCCGACAGGGATGGAGGTGAAATTGAACCCAGATCTTTCTGATCCTGATACTTTAATACTGTCATCATGTAAAAAATATAATTACTCAGTGGCCTGCTTTCTGGTCTGCCTTTTTATAAAAATCTGATGGCAATGTTCAATTTACTAAGGCAATTTTTGGATTATGGGAGCTTTACTGGCAGCACATTTTGTCATAATAAATGATTTTCAGAGGTGTCAATATATAAAAAGCCATTATCATGAACTTATCAAAAAAAAAAGGCGGGGGAAAGAAAGATTGGAACTTTCCAATTATCACTGTTTCCTACCTGTGACTGAGACGCTTTCTGCAAGGAACGTGCATATTTATGTAAATCAGATTATTTTACTACAAGACTTCAACTCTGGCAGCTTTCTGTTTAAAGTTTCAATAAAATATCTTAACATAAATGTAATGGAGAGGGGAGAGAGTAATACTGTCTTTTTTAAAAAAATGTGAGAGTTAAACCTTTTTTTCTTTCTTTTTATAAAAACGCTCATTTTATCCAGAGTGGTCGTGAGTTATTTCCACAGAAGCTACCATACAACACTTTGAGCATTTCCTGGATGGACTTTGTGACCACACAATATTCAATGCCTTTTTAAACAACAACAACAACAATTAAATGTAAATGGAAATTAGATGATAAGAGTATTAGGCAGTTTTAGACTTATAAATATTTGGACTAGTATTTTCATTGAGACCAACAGCCAAGTTCTCCTTGAAAACTACACTTCATTTATTTTTTATAATTAATGAAGATATGGTTCAGTTAATAATATAATGCATACTTATCAAATCATTAAAAAAAATGAAGATAGGTTTTTTTAAAAAATACAGTTTTAAGATCAAGAAACTAACAATGAGAAAGTCAGACCCCTTACCAGCTACTGTATATAAACAAAAGAAACAGGGGATACACTGATGGTATTACCTAGTTGGGTAAAAAACTGTCTGCAAGCAAACAACCAAGCTCACAGACCATCAATGAACTAACCATCATAAGATTTTAAACAATAGTAGATTTCTGAGAAGTAAGTCTATATTACAAATAATAACTCTGGTATACTATGGCATTTAGCTTGAAAAAAATGTATTCTTTGGTGAAGTTAATTTTGAAGCTTAATTTTTCACCAGGTTTTGAGATTACAATGTGATAATCAAAACTATATCTTGAATGGAATAAAGGATTCATATAGACAGAATTACTTAGTTAAAGTAATCTTCTACATTTCATACTTAAATTTTCAAGCATGTTGCAATGGTCAGTAAGCAAAATTGTTTATGTGGCTTTCCCACCATTAAAAGCAAGATTAGCTGATATAATTTGGGCACTTTCTCCCAATCATCTAGATATGTGGGTATTTTAATCTGATGGAGAATAATGCACATCCAAGGAATCTTGCATTATTTTTATTTAAAAAGATATTTAATCATATTTACAATTGTATCAATCATGCTTGCTACTTGCAGTTGAACCTTCAGGGATAAATCAAAAGACTTCCAAAACACAGCAGATATTAAAAATAAAAAGAAAGTAATAGTTGGTAACAGCTGGGACAAACAGAATAAAACATCTGCCTTCTCTTCGCTCAAGTAACTCTTGGCAAGAAACGGATTTTGAGCAAGATACAAACATTTTGAATTGTTGAAGAACCTAAAGGGCACTAGAGGTATTAGCAAACAGGTGGAACTAGAAGACATTTATACTTAAACTTATGGAAACTATCATAGCATATTTCAATAGCATCCAAAGCTCAGTAAATCCAGGAGATACTTCCTACATATCCTACAAAGATGCAGAGATAAGGTTAAAAGAAAAGAACACAGATTTATTTTTGTGTACTGAGCTTTTGAAACAGGCAAACATTTAAGCATTATGTCTTGATCTGTATCCCTGGATCTTCTTTCAAAATCAAGAGAATGGTATAAATTTTTCAAACTTGCATGGGGTAAACAGAGAAATAAAAATCAGTTGAAACCAAACAGGTAGTATTTTATGCAATGTTTATATAGAAGAGGGCAGCAATTTGAGAGCTATTATGAAAAAAAGCACTTTTTAAAACAGCACTTAAAGGCTCCGCCATTGTTATATTCTTACAATCACTAAGAATAAGTCATGTGGTTATCTTTCTCCTGCTCTAACTCTTACATTAAAGGGGAGGGGAGGGGAGGGAAGAGGAGGAAAGATGCCTATGTTGTTCAAGCTACTAGCTGTGAAAAGACGATCTGTTGCAGAAACACCAGGGGTGTATATTTTGCTAGTTTAAAGATTAATCATGTATTAAAGCTTAACTTTTTTGTATCATAGTAAATCCTAAGACAGGATTGATAAAATTTCTTCTCTGGGGGGAGGGAGGGTTACTATTATATTGTTGCTGCTGTTGCTGTTGTTATCAGAAGTTGTGGATCAGGCAGTGAGATTCTACAAAAAAAATATTGTTTTGATTTCTTGAATTTTAAGAGTTGTCATGTATTTGCTGTTTTAACTGGAAACTTTAGCATATTTTATTTCTTTAATTTTCTATAGGAAAAAGACAGGAAGATGTGTAATTTTTCCACTTTGCTTCCACATTTAATATTTTGCTGGTATAATTCTGGAGTGTTGTTTGGATGGGTGAAAAAAAAAAAGTGAATTAGGGACCATATCTTGTAAATGGCCTGAAGGTGCTATTCCTATAATATAGACCATGCATTTAAAGTGATCTGAAAAAGGTTATACAATTCAACCTACTTATATTTCTATATTTTCCAAAACATGACAGCAACTGTTTCCTTATTCTATTAAAATCCATATTTTTCGGACTATAAGACGCACCTTGGTTTAGAGGAGGAAAACAAGAAAAAATAGTTTTTACCTCCGCATGTCTCGTTTTGCCCTTCCCGGCATCCAGAAGCACTCTGCAGGCCAAAAACGGGCACATTTTTGGCCTCCAGAGGCCTCCACTGGTCCTGTTTTTGCCCTCCCGGGGAGGCTGAAAATGGGACCCACGGACGCCTCTGGAGACCAAAAACGTGCCCATTTTTGGCCTGCAGAGTGCTTCTGGAAACCAGGGAAGGTATAAACAGGATCCCCACAGGCCTCCGGAGCCCAAAAATGGGCCTTAGTTGCTGTTTAAGATGAATTCTGTGTGAAGACTTCTGGGTTTATTTCTGAGATTATGACACATTGCTGTTTATGCCTTATGCTGAGAATTACTGTTTTTAATGCTTAATGCTGCCTTTCAAGGATCTAGTTTGCACTTGGTTAGTGAATTTCATGATGATGATGATGATGATGATGATGATGATGATGATGATGATGATGATGATGATGATGATGATGATGATG
>JANHFL010004131.1:95385-109120 GCA_032468155.1 Oxyrhabdium leporinum
CAGTGCCTGGAGGCTGGATGGATCTGAATGAAGAAGAACCAGCATAGGATCAACCCTGAAAGTGACTGTGGGTTTTAGTCCTCCCCCACTGTTCATATATAGTGATATTCCCTTGAATGGGATTGTATATCCCAAGCAGTTTGAGCTCATGGCTGCTGCTTGAGAAACAGGTAGCAGTCATGGCCAGGAAATGTTTTGCATAAATATATGCATTTTTTCTCCAGGTTGGATGGTATTGTCATGACCGTTCGCTTTTCATTACCTCTCAATTGGGCAACTGCAATACAGTCTAGAAAGGTCTGTTCTTCAAGTTGTCCAGAATGCAGTGCTACATGCAGTGCACAATTCAAGGTGTTAATTATTACTTTTAAGGATCAATTTGGCATGGGGCCGGATTGTATGTAAGATTAACTATCCCTTTGGGTCTCACCTTCCCACCAGATTTGAAACAATGGACATATGGAATAGCTTCCTCCCAGACAGCCCCAACATTAATGAACTTTTAGAAGGCCATGAATACTTCATTCTCCCAGGCATTAGGATCAATGTCAATAGTATTAATTAGTCACAAAGCCTTTTGCATGATGTTTTTATTATGTTTGATGCCCAGAATAGGCATTTCACTGAATAGATGGCCTTGATAGGTAAGCAAACACACAAAACATTCTAGATTGTTTAATTAAGCTTCTAAAGGCCCACTGAACTTTGTGTAATTCTACTTCACTTGTGGAGATCAGTCCTGAGTATTGGTGAGAATTTTTGTTTCAGAATCATTCCTGTGGCCTTGGATCTGCTGGAATTAAAGCTCGTAATGTCTAATGTTAACCAAACAGTTAACATTATGAATAATAAACAGTTATTATGATCTGAAAGGGACAAAAAAGGAAGGGAAAAAGAGAGAGAAAAAAGAGAAGGCAATTTTCTGTTGTAGGTTCTTGTAATCTACAATATGTTGTTGCTAGGAGTTGAAACAATTTGACAGCATCTCATCATCAATTTTAAAAGAAAAATGGCATACTACAGAGTGAAGATTTATTTTCAATGGATATTTCTGGTTTCACAAAGCCCTCTTGCACATTTTTAAGTATCTGCAGGCTAGCATTTTACTAGCTTTAACCAGAAAAAAAGATCAGTAAAGAATGCTCTAATTCTGGAAAAAGTGAAAGGAAGAAGAAGAGGGTGACATGAGTACATCGTTGGAAGACTTGAAAGACCAGATTAGGAATAGATTGTCTTGGGGGGAAAAAAATCTATGTGGTTGCTATCATTGAAAACGATTTGATGTCATATAATCGATCAACCAGTTAGGAGAACTTGTGATAAATATCCTGGCAGTCAACAGTGGACATGAGAGGGAATGTTCTTACAATTGTGTTTACTAATAAATGGTAAATCACATAATATTTGTGATTAGCAAGGATAACCATAGGAGAGTACTTTCAAAATTTGAAGATGCTCAAGTGGCTAAAACGGTCTGGATATAGAAAGGGACAGAATCTCTAACACAAAGCTGTACTGCTTTGTTTTCTGTCAAAGCAAGCATTTCTAATCATATTGTTTGGAATACATAAGGAAATATATTTTGCATATTTTAGTTATCATGAATTTTACAACTGTGATGCAAATTTCATTCTGATACACATTAAAGTGCTATCCAAGTGTAGCATTTTAAATAATCTTACAATAGTGGCTATACACAGCTAATATATAAAGTTGTAAAAAAGTAATGAGTGGTTTTCATTAAATACTCCACTGTCCTTAAAATAATAATAAGTATCAAAATTTATGTTTACAGTATTCCAATTTACGATGTGTTCAATTTTTCCTAAATATTTCCAGGCAGCTGATACTACTGAAGCTATGTTAGTTTCAGTCCTTTGGTCACAATAAAATATGTTAGTCTGCCAAAATATATGATGCATTTCACATGCTTGTAAAAAAATATGCATTAGCAGCACGGTAATGTCATAAGCAAATCAAGAATGAATAATGTTTACCTGTTTTGTTCTAATACCACAGCAGATTCTAAAGCCTTTGAAAAGCTCAAATTAGTAACATAGTCCTATCATGGATATTTGTAAAAATATCATATTGAAATTCTGACCAAGTACTTATACATGCAATGTTAGAAATATAGTACCCTAGAGTTATTTTGTGCTGTATCCTGCAGTTTCTATGTCTTAATGAAATATTAGGCTTTTTTTTTCTTCTTCTGTTTAATCATGTCTCGTTCTTAGAGTCTGCAGAAACTACGTCCCTGCAATTTTCTCAGCAAGGTTTTTTCAGAAGTGGTTTGTCCTAGGGCTGAAAAAAAATGACTGGCCCAAGGTCACTCATCTGTGCTTAGGGCAAGACTAGAACTCACAGTCTCTCAGTTTCTAGCCTGATGTCTTAACCACTACATCAGATTGGTTCCATTGTACCAAACTGGTTCAGGATTATACCACTTCATGACAAATGGCCAAATATTATAATATTACATTTTGAATGTGAAACCCAAGCACAGTACAAGCATGTTCCTTGACCCTGTGATATCTACAAAAGTATTATAATAAACTATGAAAACCTTATAGGACATAATCCATTCAGTTGGTAAATGTCGGAAGACTGGCAAAATGCTTACCTATATCCTTATAATGGGACTTGTTTTCACGTTGTTTATTCATAGTGAATTCTTCTTGCTATGTTAACTGCACTTGCTTGCATGGCATGAACACGTAAAATTCTAGTTCTATTTCTGGCAAAGGAAACACATAAGCAACTCCTTTGCTATTAAGATGCATCCTATACAGATAGTCCCTGACTTACAACCATTCGTCTAGTGACCATTCAAAGTTACAGTACTGCTGAAAAAAAAGTAAAATACTGGCTTTGCTGTGGATTCAAATTAAATCAGAAAGTGCCCCAAATACATTGACTCAGTTTCACAAAAAAAAACAACCCAAGGAAGTAAGAATCTGGAGCAAACTTTGAAACAACCATGTGAAAATATATTGAACAGGGTTCTAAGTGGAACTCACAAGAAATTTGTGAATGAAATACATTTTGAAGCTTACTTTTGGAAAATCACAATAGTATTTTTGCTTCCTTTGCTGACCCTAGATTTTTGGCTCATGATATATATATAACTGTTGGCAAGCAAAAGTACACAGATTTTCAGTACCTTTCCCAATGTAAATAATTAGCAATTCCAATTAAATACTTTTTAATACCTTTTCCATAAGAATTATTGAAAAATGTGAGAAAACTGCCTTCCCTTGTATGTTGTCCACTTTCTTGTATCTCTGATGAAAACACAATAGGTAAAGGACATATTTTGGATGCTTCAATCAATCATCCACTCTTCTTCAATATATTATAAAGATAGTGGAAGGTCCCTGTTTTTAACATTTTAAGGGGGAAAAAACGTATAGCAGCTGTGAGATAAGGAAGCTAGAAGCAATTGGATACATTTGCAAGCATCTTTATGGGATATATTGATTCAAGTAACTGCATTCAGAATCCTCTTGTACACACATGCCCAGGGATGAACTCTCTAGAACCTGTAGGAATCTCAAGATTTTCCTACAGTATTCTTCCACTCTTCTAGGGGTATCTTTTTTTTCCAAATAAGTTTTTTATTTTGTTTTTAATGGGGGTATCTTTTTTAAACACTGCTACAATCCATGATATTCCAGAACAAACCTCTTTCTGAAATGATTTACTTTGTAAAGGTGGTATAATGGCCCAGTGATGGGCTGATGCCGGTTCGGACCGGTTCTAGTGAACTGGTAGTTCCAACAATCAGCTGGCTCCACCCACCTGCCCCCCACCCTATCCTGTCCTATATTTCCATCTTTTTCAGCTCAGCTGATGCAGGCACTCACAGAACAGTTATCAAACCGGTTGCAGCCCACCACTGTAATGGCCTCTTGTTTTTTGTCAGTAAACATGACCTAACAGGGAGAAAGATTGTGCTATAGTAAGTCCTTTCAAAATGAGTAAGATGATCTAATATAGGAATTCAAGAGTTGGTCTATGTGAAAGTTAGAGACTTAATGGGAATTAAAAACAAGGGAAGAGACGAAAACAAAAAGAAAAACTGAATTTATTCAAATAACTTTCTCTCAGCCAATTATTTCCACCACCACCACCACCCGCCAGAAATACACAGATAGGACACAGGATAACAATATAAAACAAAGGGCACCAGAATTAAGATCATTTTCTAAAGAAAAACAAAGGTAATTTCTAATTTTGCATCTAATTTTCACTAGTTTTTAGATTACTATTTCCCTCTAGATCTCCAGTTAAGGATTTTGGATTAGTATGGTATCTATTCATCTGTGGAAAATATGCTTCTTGAGGGAAGTATGAGACAAAGACAAAATGAAGTTATGCCACCCTCTTTTTAAAACTCGTATGAGAAGAGTGTTTTCCAGCTGCCTATTTTTTATTTATTTTATTTATTTTCACATTTATATACCGCCCCACTCCGAAGACTCGGGGCGGTTTACAACTTAGAACTTATTGGTTCTTCAGCTTTTGATTTTCCCAGGACCTGATGATTTCTGACCTTTATCTAGACTGAAAGATTGGCTTGATTGGCAAGTGGTTTTTTTTTCTTAATATTTTTGGTGTCAGAACCTCTTGAGTTGGGATCTGTCTACCTATCCAATCAAATTTAACTACTGCAATTACTATCTGTAACTTAACCAGACAAAAATAAATGAAATTGTTTAATTTAAAACTATGCCATTACAGCTTATAATTGCAAGTTTTAATGACATAATTTTATTGCAAGAATTGGGCCACTAAAGAAAGGAAAGCAAAGAAAACAAAACAGCTGCAAATCTTTTCACTCAATATAGGACTATCTGTGAAACTCAAGTGTCATAAGATGACAATAGCCACTATTAAAATTCAGAGAGGAGAAGAATATCAATGACATTTGTCAAGCTAGCCCAAAGGTACCATTTTTCATCATCACAGAATCCTGGGAGGCTGATGTGTACATTAACCACTATCATCTAGTATTAAGAAGTACTCAGCCAAAAATAAGAGAGGCTGGTTAATCGCTTCTTGTATAAAAATGTGCAGATTGATCTGAACTAGAAAAATTCAGCTTGTATATCATTCAGATTGGTACAACTGCTATGAAACAGATCTATATGAACAACTTGAAGAAAGTAATAACACACTTATCTGCATAAATGTATGCATGTGTGTTCTTATTAAGAAGGGTCAGAGGTCTTTAGGCAGACTGAAAGGAAACATGCATTCTTACATTTGAATTATGTCATTTTGAATGAAGAAAGTTATTGCTGTGAGAAATCATACAAAGTTATATGCCTTCCGCACTGCATGTGTGCTAGTGAAAAGAGATTTGAATATTCATAAGGAGCACTTTGTAAACAGGGAATCAGATTATTTCTTTAGCAGTTTAGTGTGCCAAGCTAAGCCTGCTGGATATTATTTCTGCTAGTCCCAGCATTATTATATCACCCACTGGGCAATTATCACCAGTGCCTTCCCATCTCATTCCTGCTATTCTTTGAAGAATCAAAAAAGGCAAATGAAAAAAAGAAGCTTCCCTCTGTCACAAAACCTTGCATTCTCTTTGGTGTGAATTTCATGTTACTGCTATAGCAAACTTAACTGTCTGGCTGCGCCATTCTTCTCTCTGCCATCTCTTTAGACATTGTAAATACACCGCAATCCAAGGGTGTAGTTGCAACTCAGTCTGCTTTTGTATTAAGGCTTAGAAAACATACACAATATTCCTTATGTATCATATGCTAGAAAGCAGCATGAAGGTGGAGTAAGGAAAATGGCAGCTAATTCATTCTAATGGCAAAATTCATTACACTAACCTGGAAATGCATATAGAAATATCAACTTTCTATAATATGTGTGGAACAGAGCTAAGTTTACAAAACACAACTGATTGAGTGAGCTGCTATTTACCCACAACCATCATCAGCACATGATCACTGATTACTTGGTGCAATGGATAGCAACCTACTTTATTGTAGCTGTTTCCTCAGTGTCACAGAGAACCTTTGGTGCCATCTTCTTTCTATATATATAAAAATGGCGTTCTGTGTGTGTGTGTGTGTGTGTTCCAGCATAACTCTGGAACACCTCGAGCAATGTCAACCAAACTTAGTACACAGATGACTTACTATCTGGAAAAAAAATACTGTGGGGGTAAGACACCCCTAGCACCCCTAGGTGTGTGTGTGTATACGTGTGTGTTCCAGCATAACTCTGGAACGCCTAAATCAATTCCAACCAAACTTGGTACTCAGGTGACTTACTATCTGAAAAAAAAATACTGTGGGGGTAAGACACCCCGAACACCCCTCGGGGTGTTTGCATGTGTGTCTGTGTCTGTGTGTGTGTTCTAGCATAACTCTGGAACGCCTGGGCCACTGAAATGAAAAGGAATGAATTATATCTATAGGGAATTTTTCCCAGGCTGTTGGCCAAGGGAAATACAGGATTGGGATAAATAAGTACCTGGGCAATGGCGGGTTATCAGCTAGTTTTATTATAAAACAAGAAAAATGCTTCTAAAAATTGCACTGGGCCAATTTGGTTAGCACCATACAGAAGAAAATAGGGAAGGTGGGGTTTTTCCATCCTGAATCTTCTCTGCTTTCATTCTTCTGCAGTACATCTAAATAGAAATAGGTTTGAGGGGAGAAGAGTGAAAGGGTGACATTGAGAAAGCCATTTATCTGCAGGACCTGTCTAGGATTTTCCATTCCAACAGCAGATGACTTGGTTGACTTGACCCAGGGCAGTTTGGAGCTAGAACAACCCTCTATCCTTTTTATAGAGCAAAGTTAGCTGTTCACACACAAACTAGCCTTCACACACACATCCCAAGCACAGTTAAGCCTGTCATCTAATAATGCCCACTGGCTTCTCAGACTGGCAAATGACAGCTAAAGAATCTTGAAAAATGAATCCAGATAGTTTTCTGACTTTGACTATGTATGATGTTCTGTAATTTTCAGCAAGGTATGTGCAGTCAGGAGATTCATGGCTATCTGGGGAAGATACTCTCTCCCTTGTCCAATAAAAATGATACAATCTAAAACAGTAGTACTATTGTTACATTTGGTCCACTGCCTTCATTTTGGGATTAACCTGAAATAACAAATCTCACTGATCTTAATTTCCAACCTATTTTTTAATGTCCTTTTCCCCCTAAGTCTCCCAGATTTTTTTTATAACACCAGAGGTGATGAGAACTAAGAAATGTTAATACCTTCTTCTATAATTTGATGAGCTGTAATAATTGGACTATGGATTATTTCCCCACCCCATATCACTCTATTATTTTTTGTAGTGATATGATATTCTCAATATATATTAAATTATATACAATTCTTGGCTGAGCACTTATAGTTTAACTCATAAAATTGTTCTGTATTTTCTTCTCTATCATTTTAGTTTCAGGTCAGTACCCCAAAACTAGACTCAAAAAAGTGTGGTTTTGATTTCTAAAACAGTTGTTTTTCATTTTCTCAAATAAATGCAGACTATATATGCTTTTTTTGTGTGTGTTATAGAATTAAAATTTAAAAAGGAAAATATCTAGATCCTATTATAAATGAAAAAAATTCAAATTTGGTCATCTGGATTGAAAGCATCCTCCTTGTCTTTCTACTAAAAAAATACTAAGGGTAGTCCAAGGACTATGACCATTCGTCCATTGACCATTCAGTTATCATGGTGCTAAATGAGAGGGACTTATGTTGGGTCCTCAGAGTTCTGGCCATGGACATGTGATTGCATGGACATGTGCTTGATGCCTGGCTCATAATTGTGATGTTACTGTGTCCTGTGTTCACATGATCACAATTTCTGAAATTCCCTGCCAGCTTTTTCCAAGCTACATCAATCGGGAAGCCAGCAGGAAGTCAGAAGTCAGGATCATATGATCCTCACTTAATAACCATAAAGCAGTCCTTGCTTAATGATGGCAACCAGGACTCTTTAAACTGCCATTGCCAAGTGGCCCAGTTATGTGACATTGTGCTTTATGACTGTCACTTAGCAACAGCAATTCTGGTCCGCATTGTTATCATAATTCAAAGATTATAATTTAAATGTTAACAAACAATCTATATCAGCAATACACCTTTGGCCAGTCATCTGTTGCATAATAATATTTTGGGTCATACTATTTGCACCAAAAATCTACATTTCTTGCTGTCCTGATAAATCCAAAATTTTGGAGATGTTTCAGATCAGAACATTCATCCTGAAATGGAAGGCACTAAACTGAACTTTAATAAGTGTACGCCATCCATTTTTAATAAGAAAATTCCACAAGTAGTTAGGAACATCAAGACTGTGGTGACTGGTGCATATAATCTTAGGCTTGCTTTAAAAAAAAAGGTTTTTTCCTCCATTATTCATAGTTTTGTTTAGGGAAGAAATTTCCATTAATCCTATGAAAATGCAGCTCCAGGTAAGAAATCTATGCTATTCCTAATGAATAGTACTTGCATACATGCTATTAAACCTTGTATTTTTAAATAACTTTCTAGCAGAATTATCATGTTTAAAAAAATTGTAATGAATAATCATGTTGCTTTTTGAGTTAAAACCCCTGCATTAGCAATACAGATCTTTTTTTTAAAAAAAAATATTTATTTATAAATATTTGTAAAAAAATGTGAATACTTATTTTCACCATCCCTTTTTCTTCTGGATACTAACGTCGGGCCAGTTGATCCTTTTCAGCCCAACTCACCTCAGAGGGTTGTTGTGGGAAAAATAGAAGTAGGAAAGCATGTTGAATATGTTTGCAACTTTGAGTTATTTGAAAAATAATAAAGGTAGGATATAAATAAATACATGATTGAATAATTAACTAATTTATATCAATTAATATCCTGAATTAGAACTAGGAGTGTTCTATCCAAATCATACAAGCTAGCATGATTATGTAATAATGCTGTGCCTGATATCTGGATCTCAACATATGAAAATAGGGTTAACATCCTTATTTATTTAAAGAATGCACATGCCAGCTAAATGTTAGGGAAAAAAAGTTCCTAACAGTAAGAACATTTCAACAGTAGAACCAATTCCCAGAAAGATGGGGGGGGGATTCTGTTCACGGGATATTTTAAAGCGAAAACTAGAGAGACATCTGCCTAAAAAGATTTAATTTGGATTATTGCATTGTGTAGCCAGGTAGGCCTGATAGCCTAAAAATCCCCTTCTTATGACTCTGTGAATCCCATTATTCCAAGTGGGTTTTTGCTTTCTCCAGTACCAATTACTAGTTTGGGTTTAGCCCATGAAATCCCATAATCTGATTGTATAACTGGAGCTCAAGCAACTGATCTGATCTGAGATTATAGTCAATCAGGTGTCACTGGATGATGCTATCTAAAATGTTTAAAAGGCAGCAGGGAGCAAATACATGGGCTGGCAATTTAATACAATAAATACATAAACGTTTTCACATGAAAATGAGAAAGTGACTCCAATTTTTGAAATGGAAAATATCTCACTGCTACAAAATAAAATAAAAGGTTAGGTTTAACTTTTAACTTTAAAGTATACAGAGCATGTGTGTATAATAGGCATGTACTGCATAAAATTATTTTTAATAAAATAAATTTGGTTATTCTCAGATTTCAATCAATCTGAGTGGGTAGTCTATGTAAAACTGTCTCAGTCTTTCTAATTTTGTATTTCATTCTTAAGAATGATTTTATCCTTACTTGTCCATGTAGTGTAAACATTAAAGTACAGTAACTGGAACTTTTGTCATGACATAGCTTGGTACAAGATGGGGATGATTCTTAGTCCAGCTTTCATTTCAAAGCCATGACTCTGCTTTTTTTATTTCTGATTCTTGGCATAGCATCCCTGGCAGGCAGCATAACTTAATGTGGGAAGATTAAAGTCTGTATTAAATCAATGGCTAAGAAAGAAAGGGTAAGAAAAACCAAAGAAATATCCAAAGAAAAATTTTCAGGTAAGCTTGCCACCCCAGCTCTCAACTCAGTATAACATTTTCAAAAATAAGGAAATCAAAAATAAAATGATAAAACAAATCAATTTGGCAGCATAGACTTTGGGTGAAATATCACAGTATATACCAATGTTCATACTTTATATCAAAGTCAAAAGGTTTTTTTGATCTGACGCTGATGAAGCATCATAGCCCTCAATTTATCTGTTAATATCTTTTTTCAAATAGCCATTAGAATATACTGTATACACATAACATTTATTCAGAGAGAAACTATTACTGTCAGGCATAAACATGAAATAAACATTAGTTTTAAGCAAGTTATTATCTTCATTATAACTTGTGAAGCATAGGTGTCCACAGGGTATGCTTAAAAATACTCAAGATTGTGGCCTCGATGGTGTGCTCAAAACTCCATGTATTTTATGTGCATTGCACATAAGCAACAGGTAGAGCTTTGACCATAGCATCGTAGTCTAGTCTTAACTTTTTTTAACCGTACCCTACAGACACCTCTGCTGTAAAGAGTTTTGCAAACATTTTATCTTTTAGTTTATAATGGAAACCTTCTTCTTGGGGGTGTTTGCATGCATCTCCTCTGGTTCTCTCAAAAAAGAACAACACCTCAGGATCTATAAACATGAAATCAAATTGCCATGCTCTGCTTATATCTTCCAACGTTCTCTCTTTACAGGAAAGAAATAGAAGTGGGACTAGATGGGACTACTTACACAGACAGAGATCACCCCAGTGTCTCAGCTGCATCCCTTCTATTTTTCCCACTTAGGTGAATACTTAACACAATATATGGAAACTTTCTTGGCCCTGAATAGCATGACACTTACAAGGATTCTGCAGCAAAGCGCAAGGTATCTCTAAACACAGAGAGATGCATATTACAGCTACCCTCAGTAATCTGCAAAATATGAGTCTTTCTTACACAGAAATACAAAAGCCATCCATCCCAATAATAGGCATTTTAACTAATAATTAACCAAATAAGTTATATAAAGGTGACAATTGATCATCCCATCCTTTTTAAGCAAAGTCTGGATTTGATTCTGTGTTTTTGCTTTCCACATTGTACTTGTGAATGTACTTTCTCGTGTGGTGACATTTCAAATGTTTCTATACAGATATTGTCTCACAACAAAACAAACAGATAAAAAAAACATGTTTGTTATGCTCCTTGGGCTTAACTTTTATGGTGTCTCCTTTGCCTTACAATGCTCGAAGAAGTCACGTGTTCTGTCAGAAGCAAAAGTCCTAATTTAGCCTAAAAAAGTAGGGCAGAAGAAATCCATCTGCCCATAAGAATGCACATTTTCCTTGTGATAATCAGAATGCTTTGTGGTTTGCTTACTAGCTCTTTTGAGCATTATAAATGTGGCAGTAACAGTTGTCAATATTTTATGCTTAACAGATGACAATCTAATAAGCTATTATAAGCCATGCTGGATATAATTATACCATGTGGATGTGCACTAACCTCCTGACACTTCACCATAATGTATTGTAGCAACATCTGTAAATGACTCAGTAATTATGAATAGCATACACAAGGATCAATCCCCCAGGCAGGGCTTAGATAGATGCTACTAAATGATCCACAATTTGCCAGCACCTTCTTCAGCCTAGAAATCTTTGCACCAACTTTTGCCTGCAAATCCTGATATGCAGCATTGACCCACCCACATGCCACCCAGTCCAATCAGTGCTTCATACAGCTGTCATTGCTGGGACCAGCTTTCTTTCTAGAACTTCAGTGGGGAAACTGGAGAGTATTTTCCCAGTCTCTTATCTTTAGGTTTTACTGCAGGAAAGAGCTGCACTCAGTCCCACGCCTTGGGCTTCTCAAAGGGCATTAGACAATGTCTGTGATGTGCAAATTGGCATGAAAGTAATAAAGGGAGATGAGTGCATGTGTGTGATCCTCAGTATGAGGGGGAGGGGAGTTAGAACAGGCTTCTGCTTTCTTTCTCATACCGGGTTAGAGACCAGGAGTCAGGCAGTCATCCATGAACTCCAGGAGGATAATGGTACAATGTTAGCCCCCCAGCCAGCTGCAACCTATATGACCTCTTTGGATAAAATTCTTCTAGATGCATGAATTGAATTGAGCCACTTTCTGTCTCCCCCCAGCCCCATAAATTAGGTGGTGTGACTGTGGCCTTATAATAGTAGTGAAGCCCGTTTCCCTGCAGTCAGGCTTTTTGTCAAACAGAAACTCCTATTTCTTAACCATAAATCCTTTTGCACTATTTAATAGCCTTTTCCCAGCTAATGCATCTTGTGTACTGTGATAGGAAGCGATGCCAGAGGTACCCCAATTCAGGTTCCATGGGATCCAACCATGGTGAAATACAGCAAAATTGGCCTGAACAAAATCCTTGTCATGGCAATATAAAAGGGAAGCGTACCATCATGCTGGCCACACAAACACCAGCAAGTTTAGTGTTTTTACTTTACTTTTTTTAATAAGATGGAAAGAAAGTATGAGTAAAAACTGAGTAGATGGGAGGAAGTTATCGTGATTGGCTGGCAACCAATCCTATTCACTAATAGTTCTCAATGCTCAGTTATGGACTGGGGAAAGCAAAAGTTGATTGGCTGTCAGGTCTCTGTGTGCTCTATAAACTCACTGGCATAATGATCCCTTTTCTCTCAGCATCCTGGTCTCCTAATAGAAATAGAACAGCTAGACAAGCCCAGCTGTGTTTTATGATGAAATATAGGAGTTGCATGATGGAAAGATTGGAGCAGTACAATAAAATATTGCAACCAGTTGAAAATGCAACAGTGTGGACAAATAACAGAGTTTAATATGTTATCTTAAGGAATGCATTGCAGGAAAGATCCTGTTTATTTTGTACAAGCATAATGTACTGTGGATGGGACTTTATAAGAGGCCTTATTTTTAAGATCTTAATGCACTGGTACTGTAGGCAAATAGAGATTATAAAGAAGCTTTAAATCCAAATAAAATACATTTTGGGAAGTAATTTGATTGAAACATATAGTTGTTTATTTTCTTTTTTAAAAATCCCTGAAAATTTTCCAGACTTGCTATTCAGCATGTCAGATTCTGAGATTATTTGGGTCCTCAAAAGTTTATCTGGGATAGTAGAACAGTCAGGAATACAAGACTTACATGCTTTACTATGTGGTCTATTCTACCCATGGCACTGGCTAGCCAGGTTATCGAGTTATCGGAAAGTTTAGTTGTCTTCCTAATGCAGAAACTTTGATCTTCCTTTTGTGAGGCATAACTTGGAAAACCACTACAAAGATTGCCAATTTTCTTGCAATAATTATCACTTGCAGAAGCTAATTGAAATAAGGGTTGGGAAGATATTTTTCCTTCATTTAAAATTTTATGTTTTATTCGTGTTTCTGTATTTTAAATTATGTATTTGTGTTTTATTGGTCTGGTGGCCATAAGTAAATAAATAACAAATTCTTATGTAAAAGGAAAAGTGTCAAGAAAGTGAAGCTTTTCATATCATACATAACTGTTCAAAGAGCAAACAGCTCTTGTACATTGTCACTCACTCTAAGGATCCATTTCAGAATTATTTGCACTGGCTTTTTGCAGTCCATTGGAAACAAACAATGAGCACAACACCCTCACAAAGGCTTTCCTTGATCTCTTGTGAAGTCTAAAGTGAAGATTTAGTAGTGTGTCCCAGTGATACTGTATTTGACTACCAACTGGAACTGGAACTGACACATGTACTCAGTTAAATC
>JANHFL010004132.1:11023-21675 GCA_032468155.1 Oxyrhabdium leporinum
CCCATTTCCCACCAAACTGCCTCCTTTTACTCTCCACTATCCCATGCTGCTTCTTCTCCTCTCATTTCCGGGCGATTCCCTCTGCCTGGTGGTCATTCCAGGATGTCCCACCCTGCCACTGGCCAGGAGCTACCCCTCAGGCATCCACATCTGGTCACTGGCCAAGTGCCACTGCCCCAGGACTCTTGCAGTCCCCTGCCTCCCAGCTGATCAGTTGTGCACCGTTACCGACGCCAATCTTAGCTCTGCCCTGAGACAGCCACAGCCACCCACCACCCAGCTGATCAGCTGTGCGCTGCTGCTGATTTTGAATCCAGCCGGCTATTGTCCAGCGTATCAGCTCCAGTGAACACTGCCGCTGGCCAGGGCTCTGACATAGCTCTGGCGAACACCGCCGCTCCAGTGCACCCCCTCTACACACACTATTAGTTCTTTTTATAATTGAATAAATGCAGATAGCTAAAAGCAATCTTTGCTTCTAGTTTCTTTGTGAATTTAAAAATATAAATGAAAGGAATCTTAATGTACACTGCAGCATCCTATACCCAAGCCTTTCATCCTTTCACCTAACCATGGTATAAACATACCTGCATACCTAATGTACACTGCAGCATCCTATACCCAAGCCTTTCATCCTTTCACCTAACCACGGTATAAACATACCTGGCAATCACTTCTTCTTCCATATTTCCCATGATGGGGCCTTCATCTTGTTTCCGGTTCATGGATGAGATAGACTTAAGTCATCCTAGCTACATCAGAGTTAGTGTAGTGAATGACTTTGATGGCAGCGGCAACAGCCATTATGCTTTTGCCATTAGCTTGGAAGTATTGTGACAACAGAGGGGGCCAATAGAGCAGGGCTTTTCAGCTATTTCATTTTGATATGAATACTCCCCCTCCCCTGTGGTTTGACTCTGCCACCACCTTTCTCCTGTTTTGCCCCTACGGAACTGGAGGCAGCAAGCTGCAGGATTGTGCAGTTGAGCTAGACTGGCAGTACTGAAATTGCTTTAATTCTGTGGGTAATACTGACTTAGCACAAGGATGAATTAGCTAAACAGCCACATGACGTAAGTGAGATAGCTTAACTCTGAAAAGACGGGACAAAACCTCCACTGGGAATAGGGAAGGAATTGCCTGTTCTATGACAACATCTGCCTCTTGGTGTTATGTCAGTATCTGAGTTAGAAAGTTTTTTTTAAAAAAGGTCTGCATGGTGAAATGAATAGACTTGTGGAATATTTTGCGTGAAAATGGAAAGGAAGGTTGTTTGCTGAACACAGTAGAATCTGTATAGGATGGCAGTGGGAATAGATGAAATACCTACCAAGTGCTTTAACATTGGGTAGAAAATTGGCTAGAAAGTGTGATGTCCTTTGGGTGGTTAACGCGGTTATGAGTAAGAAAAGTTCATGCTAACGGTAAAAGTGTTTTAGTTGGGGACATGAATGGGTCCTTTTACATGCAGATGAAATCATGTTATTGAGAACCCAAATGATTTTCCAGAAAATGTTAGATGGATTGTAGTGAATGATGCAAAGAAGACTATGGATTTCAAATTAATTACAAAAGACCAAGGTAGTTGTGTTCTTCTTCTTCTTCTTCTTAATTTCCTCTTTTACCACTTCACATGTCGAAAGAGATACAAAGTTGTGGGTTCTTGCAATTTTTGGCGGCCTCAACCATTATTAATTGATGCTGTCATAGTGTGTCTTTGATGTTTCTCTCCATCTTTTTCCTAGTCTGCCTTGTGTTCTTTGGCTTTCTCTTTTTGTATATATCTTGTATGGTATAGAATCCCAAGAAAACATAAGGTACTTGTGTTTGACAGATAAAACAGAGTGAATTACTGCAAATTACACATACACGAAGAGCAATTAATTCTCCTTGATTTGTGCACCAAGTTACAATGTTTAGATAGGAAATAGATGGCTGTATTTTTAAACATGCAAACGATGATAGAAGAGCAATGGGCGACTTGAAAGAATTAATGTTTGTTGAAAGAAGCAAAAATGGTTCTGTGTATTGCTTCTGCCTACCTTTTTAAATAGAAGTGAATGTTAGGTGTGTCAGGAGAAGTATAAGTGATACGAGAGTGTGTTACTTAACTATGAATGGTAAAACAAGAACAAGTAGATGCTAAAAGTATTATACTGAATGGTTTGGGTTAAACTAGATTTTTATGCATTTCTTTTTCTTCTTATCTCCCATCTTAAATGTCTTTTGCTTTCTACTACTCTTTTTCTGAAATTTTCATAGCATAACTTATTCCAAAAGGCAATGAAATGGTGGGTTTGTAATGTAGGCTGCCAATTAATCAAGTTTAAATTTTCAATTCATCAAAAGTTCAATGAATCGACCTACTCTTGCAAGCCTATTATAATTTCTTTTACCAAGAACGCTTAATTCGCATAGTCTCAACTTCGTAACATGCCCCAACTTTGTAACTGCCTACTTAGCATCTGTAAAGGATATGTCCTCTCCCCTGCCATCCTTTTGCTAGCCCACTACTGATTCAAGCTGCATCTGAATTAGTGGGATCCAGCAAAAAAGTGTGATTTATCTTTAGAAGATGGGATAGAATTTCCTGTGTGAACTTCTTTTGTGTATGAAGAAGAGCAGCAAAACCTTTCTTGGCTTTGTTTTAGAGCTTAGACTATTGTGGAAGCAGCCGTTTTTGGCGTCACATACTTTCTTTCATCTAAGGGAAGACACTACATCAACAAGTCCATGAGTGAGCTAAGAAAAGAAGCCACCATCTTGTACATCATTACATCATTTTAGTCTAAGTATTAACAATTCATAGAAAAATTGTCAACTAGTGCATGGTTTACTAAAGTAATTGACTTCTGAAGTTAATTTGCTCCATGTTCATAGAGCTTCCCAGTTCTTCCTGTTAACCTTTCTATAAGCTAAACTCATATCATGGTTGCACGTGATCTCATGGTCAGTCAGCCTCTCACTAAATGAAGGGTAGGTTGATATAAACTTTAAGCTCAGGAAAACTATCCTGTAAGGATTGACAGCTCTAATGTAAGTGCAGTGTGCAATGGGATATAAAAATTCTAGTAAGTGAACCTCATGATCACATTTAAGGGAAAGTCCTCCTGCATCTGAGGCAAGTTCAGTTTAATTCCAGCATTCCAGTTCCCCCAGTGGCAAGCCAGCTGCTCCAGGGAAATCTACAAATAGGGTACTAGTAATCTCTCCACCATGATGCTCTACACATATTGTTATTCTGTACGGGATCCTGTTTTTGAAGGAGATTACATCAGTAGACCTGCTTTTATGAATTCATCTCATTCTCATTTTAGAGCTAAGCCCTTAGCCAACATCCAATTCTGAGGCACAGAATTCTTTGAATTGAAAGATTTTTAAGTTGTCTGTATTGGCAATCATGATCATTGGGGAAATTTGTTCTGTTGCTGGGGGAGAGACTTTTTAACTCCTCCAACCATATTAATTTTTTTTAGATATCTTTTTCTAAGATAATAGCTTAATTGCATCAGTCTTGTCTCACTTGCAATATGCTTTCAACATTTAAGTTACTTGGCTGTCTTAATTTTCTTTTAAAGAGAACTATTACTGACTACAATTGGGTATGTACTGACTACACATCAATTGGGTGTGAAAAAATATTAATCCAAACCTATGTATGAAATTCATGGTTGTTATTAGAGAGGACAGGATAATTCTCGTGCTTCCACCCCTTAGAAGGTAGAACAAATACAGAAGAATATGCTATTTATTGATATCTGTGATATCTGACTGTATGTATTTTATTGCACAGGCGCTTAAAACCATTTGGCTTACATATATTTAAATATTAAGCAAAGAGGGCAATTTAATGGCAAATATCAAAAATATGGACCAATCGCAGTATTATTTTGTTTGTGTTAACATTTGTAAAGGGTTTCTATAGAATTCCAAAGGCCTCTCTTAATCCTTTTCATGGAAGTTTGAATTTTGTTTAGATGAAAAAATGAAAAATTCCAAGATTGATAAAAAGACTGTCAACAATGAAGTCTGTATTGAACCACAAAAGGACAGTGCGGACAAAAAAAATGATGATGAAAAGCCACCAGATAGTTCAGATGACGAAAACAACACTGGTCAAACAGTCAATGAAACTCAAAAGAGAATTGCACCACTACAATTGATGGGAGAGGTACAAGAATATACTAAACTGAAGCAGCACTGAAACAGAATTAGCTTTTCACACAATGGAAGTAAACATTTCTCAATACAGTTGCTATTTCTTAAAATAGGGTTTACGTTCCCACATATAAGTAAAAATCCCATTGTTATAAAGATTGCAAAAAATAGTAAGAATCGACCTTTTATAATAAAAAAAAACATAGACATGAATACAGTTACAAGATATAGGGGAGAAATAGCTTTGTTTTGCATGAAAAACAAAACAATATTTTTTCATCTCAACAATGTTAGTAGGGGCTGCCTGCAATAAAAATGTAACATGTCCACTCTAATGCAGAGACAGAGTGTGATATCGTCCTGAAGCTATCTTCTGCCCTAAAGGCTCACTTTGCTTTTAGCTCTTTCAGAGAATACGAGGGCTACAACATCCATGGACATTGTAGTTGAAATACTTCTGACTCCAGAAGATGCATGCAATAGCACAGTATCTTCAGTCTTTCAGTATCACTTTAGTTTTTAAATTATGTCATTTTGTTTATCCAAAGTTCTTTAAAATGATACTTACATTAAGAGATACTTACATGAAGAGCATAAGATAATGCATAGACAGGCTATATATTCTTATTGTGGATTAGTAACAATGATAGTATAGTCTATGGATGCAAGAATTTGTTTGCGGTTTCCTTGATTTAAGATATGCTCATGGCTTCCACTGCTTCAGTCCCAGGAACGGCCATAAATAGAATTTAAAACAAACTTGAAGTCAATTAAAAGTAATAAAACTTATTACATTCTCAAATAAGCTTAGAAATATATATATATTTAATTTGTGTATTTTAAACTATATTTCCTAGTTTCTGAAAGCAATAATGGAACGGAAATACAATCTTGCAAAGAAGCTTTGTCAGATGAGTAAGTACAGTACACCATTGTGTCAGTAGTGTATTGTTGTTTAGAGTGTTATTTTTATTTCGTCCATTTTTTTTTACTCCTGTGCTTACCACCCAGAGGGGCAATTGCGAAATTAAGTACCATATTAAAGAAAAAAAAAATCCTTTTCACCCCATTGAGTGGCATCTATGTCTTCCTCAATCTCAGGTCCTCAACCAGTGACCTGGGAGTTTGAGAGTTCTGAGCAGCATCCTAGTTGTTCCCAGCACTGAACTGTTCTGGACAGAGAGCTCATGGGGTCTATCAGAGCGATCGTGATTAGGAATCACAGAGCCAAATGCTCCTACGACCACTGGGGCACTTTGGCCTTTAATTTCCACCTTCTGGGACTTCTCCCAGCTTCTCATATTTCTGCCTGATGTTAGTGTCACTTGGCACTGCTACATCTATCACCACCACTATCTTCTGGTCCTTGTCTACTACCAAAATGTCTGATTGATTGGCCAATGCCTGCCTGCCTGGATCTAGAAGTCCCACAGGTTCTTAGATGTGGCCTGTAGTAGAATCTCTCATCTGGATTTGGGAGGATCTAGCTAGCCCAGGCATAGACAATGCCAGCTGCTTGGTTGTGCTGTTCCTACCTGCGTGTTACACTCTGCCACTGTTTTGGGCTACCTCAGACTATGCTTTTTGCCTAACCGCACCTCAGATCCTGTCTAATGTGGTAGATCCCTGCTTCTTTGGTTTGGGGCCTAGTTCCTGATCTTCTGCTGCTAGGATCAGTGCCTCATACTATCTTTTAGTCCAGCCGTTTCCAGTCACCAGTAAAATTTTCCAGTGTCAGCTACCTCAGATGTCTGTCAATGATGCAACTCATATAGGGCCATGTCTTGCCTTGGTATTTCCTCTGCTTGATCCTCCTCTCACGTCTGTTGTTGCCTCAGGCATTCTCTCAGCAGCTCATCTTTGGGTACCATTTTACCAATTTCTGGTTTCATCCAGAAAAGTGGCTTTGATACTCACCAGATTTCACCCCCCCCCTCTTTCCAGGTGGTGTACTGTTGGACCTGAGGTGGAAACCTTGGTACATTGTGGGGAGCTTTCTTTACAACCATCGAGCCACATTTCGTTAATCTAAATTACATCCCAAAGTCCTCATTACGGATCTGTTTAAGACATTATACATATAGACACGCACACACATGTAGATTATTTTTCCATGTCTTTTTTTCTTAACATAATTCAGATTTGAGGATTCTTTAAAGCTCCAATCTTGAGAAATATAATTTTATAAAACAGATTCGATAAGAAAGCAGGAGTTATTGTATGGGTACTCACTGTACTCTGGTATATAAATACAAAGTATTGTATTCATACTCATCAGAAACATATAGCTGTATAAAGTCTATATGTGTCTATAGAAAAGGAGCAACTTCTGGTTTTTATTTTGTGTTTTTAATTATTTTTTATAAAGTGAAGCATAAGAAACAAACAATGGAATAAAATATCAGTGATGGTAATGAGGGAAATTACATCCATTACAGTTATTAAAATAAACTAAATAGAGGGGGCGGGAAAGAAGGAAAAAAGAAAATTATCAGTAAGATATCAACAGAAAATCCAAAATTTAAGTATTATTAAATCTTGGACATATATTTTTCATTAATATTTTGAATCCATGTCTTAAAATTAAAATCCAATATTTAAGTATTACTAAATCTTGGCCATACAGAAGCATGTTGTGCAACTTTTTATAATATAAATATTTCAGAAATTGAAATATCTCATTAATGCATTAATTTTTCATTCATTAATATATGAATCCATGCCCTAAAATTAAGTGTATACATTTCTTTCCATTTACATAAAAACATACTGATTGGAAGCTGCCCAGATGGGGCGGCTATATAAATATTTTAAATAAATGAATTTTCACATAAAATAATTCTTATTGCCAGGTACCAGGCTCTTATAAAGAGCTGCCAGTAGAGTTATTTGTAAAAGGCTCTATAATCAATAAATTTACTTCTTTAATTACTGTATTTTTCCTAAGGCTACATGCAGCAACTTGAAACCAAAAGGAAGCCATGACTGGAAATGACTAAATCACATTAATCAAAGAACCCTCAAATTTCTTACAATGGCAGCCAGTTATCTCCCCTGGGGAGAGGACGGGGCGGAGGGGAGGTTAGTTGTCCCCCCCCAAAAAAAAAGGCAAGGTAGCAAGCACAGTTGAAAATTATCTTCTTTCTTAAATGGCATTATCGTGGTCTCGGTCTTCATAGCCTCATACTGCTATTCAGATTTTAAATCGGAATGTAAAATTAATCTATATATTTCATGGATCAACACTACACGCAAACAACAACTTTCCTGTTTGCTCTTTAAAAAATAAGTTGGCTTGTTGGTGGGGACCATGTTTATTGGTGGGCCTAGCTATCATTTTTTGGTTTCTCTTGGTTTGTCATTTTTCCAGACGAGATCATTTTTTCTAGTTTTTACTAAACTTTTCAATTCTTTTTTAAAAATCAAGAAAATGTGTACATCATTTCACACACAGTTTTCTTACGATTTTGGCAAAGAGTGTTCTGTAATACAAATGCATTTAATGTTAATTCTGTTATTTTATTTCTCTTCACACTTTAAATTGGAGATCATATTCAAAACTGAAGAATGGGCGCATTTTGAAAAAAATAACTGCATTCTGATTTGCATATTGCTTCAGGAAATGTAATTTAAGTTCTCATCATATTATAAGATATATTGCCCAAAGGGAACTTTAAAAAGTGTGTGTGTGTGTGTAAAAGTAAAAAGAGTGCCTAAGGAATATTTTTGCACTCACAAAATAGAGGTCGATGGTTTGGGTTTGGATTAGGGTTGGGAAGAAGTATTTGTATTAATTCCTTCTCTCTTGTCAAACTGCAGTTCTGATATATGAGCCAAGCAACCCTGAAGCTAAGCAGTTTCTTCCACTTATTGAGAAAAAACTGCTTTTGGGTGAGTATGATCATTGGAAATACTACAAACTATTTATTAAGCATTTATGAAGTTAATACTTTAAAGGACTGCACCCAGTTATTTGTTATGGAGGAGTATAAATATTTGTAAAATAATTTGCACTACTTAGAAAGCTAATAGATAATAAGTCAAATTTCTGACACAATTATTACTAATTAAAAGCACACGTGTTTTTTTTATACTGCTATTATTGTTCTTGGTATGGTAAATGTTAATGTTACTCATGCAAAGGGTACATATATGCCTGGAATTACGATCAGTGTAATTTACATCAAAGTGTACATTCAGTTACAGAATTAATTCCAAAATAAATGTTAATGGGTTGTATTTGAATGTGCCTAACTAGTGATGGAATAGCGCCCACCAGAGGAGCAGATCCCTTGTCTCCCCTCCCGCTTCCTAGGCATTTTCCAAAACTGCTTTAGAGCATTTGGAAATTTATGAAGCAGATGTGGAATTATAATTTAGATCAACCCAATGTAAATATTTTCAGAATGTAATTCAAGCTGTTGGTTGTTCACATCTCCAATTTGTTTATTGTGTTTTATGACGCCAAATTCTAATTTTTGAAAGGAGATAAGTAGAAAGTTTTGTTTCCATTGGATTCCCTCTTAAGACCTAGTCATCTTCTGGGAAGCAGGAGGAAAATTCAGATGGATTACGAGGCCAGTAAATAAACATACATACTGCCGCATACATACTGAACATTTAGAAGAATGGCTGCTTTTAAGCTTGTAACTTTTACATTTCTACATTAGAAAGTCAGTCTGCTGACAGAGAAGATGAGGAAACTGATGAAGAGAGCAGTGATGAGGCTGAAGAAGAGACCAAGAGTTCAGAAGGCAGTGAGACTGAAAGTGAAACAAGTTCTGAAGATTCTGAAGACGCCTAGAAATTTGGAGGCGCCATCAACGAGTGTTTCTTTTTTCTTTTTTTTCTGCAATGTACATTAAAATCAATAGTCTATTAATTCAGTTATGTATTGTGCAGTACAAACGTGTGGCTTGCTGCATAGCTTCTAAATGGTATACAACTTGTGGGATAAATGTAATTGTTTCCAGAAACCTAATATTTAGGCTTGACTGCCTCAGTTACTGCTGTGTCAGTCTTCGCTCAAAGCATTAAAGGCAGGACTTGTATGTATCCTCTGATTGTTTAGAGAGCACAATACAAGAAGTTTCAAGAGAGTTACAGACTGATTACAGAAATTATTACTGTGATTTTTGAGTCTCATGAACTCAACTTCTAGTAAGAGAGAGCAGAAGAAGAGAATGTAGAAGAGTCTCTTTGCAGACCCTGCCTGATACTGTGCCTAGAAACCAAGTTTGCCAAACGGGTGCCTCTAGAATGAATGGGACTACAATCTCCTTAATCCCCAGCCAGACTAATCTTTAGTGACATTGGCTATGGATGATGTAAGCTAAAATCCAGCATAACCCTTTAAAGAAGCCTGAAGAGATTATGAGAATATCTTTCCCACCTTCACATGGGTGTCCTCTCGACAGTGCTATATAATATTATCTACTTTTGAATTCCCGATATAATCATGATATTTTTGCTGTAAGTATTTCTCACACGCACAAACACTAATATTGCTTCTACTTCGCTTCTGAAATCAGTTCAGGCATTCTAAAGTAAGGCTGCGCTTAATCTGTTCTTCAGCTCCAATTATGTTTCAGTCCCAGTTACGATTAGAAGTTGTATCTCTTGCCTAGTAGCAGCAGCAGTAGCTGCAGCTGGAAATCTAGAAAAAACCTCTGGGTTAGAATGCTGAACTCTGACTTTCTGGAATGTTTCTAAGCGCTGAAAGGCAAAGGAAGAACTCTCAAACCACCAATTGACCCAGAGAGATAAGAGTTTGTTTAATCTTGTAGAAAATTCATACCTGTTTTATGCCACTCAACCCCAAAAGCTCTGGGGAGTTCACAGCATATCCTGAAACAAATTAATGAAATCCTTTAAAAATGCAGAACTCTAAAATATGTATTTGAAAGGATTTCATTCCCCTTACTAAACTCTAATAGAGAAGAAACTTGAATCAATTCCAGACACCAAGTTGTTTTATAATAATAGCCCTTCCATAGAAAGAGAATTATGTTAATGTACCATTGCAGGATTTTTATTTTAAATGCCCAACTAATGACTTAAGTAACCAGAAAGGTAGGAGTATACATACTGCACATAACTTTAGCCTAAATTGTACAAAGTGGTGAATGCTGCAGTGAGAATGCTGCAGTTTAACTGGGCTCAGGCTTTATAGTGTCTCTGTATAGGAGTAATGCAGCATCTCCAAGAGGCACCAATTATCAGCCATGTTACTACATTCTGAAACCACCTCCAGGGATTTTCTTATGATGAGTACAATGCAATCCTGGGGTTATCTGTGGATGCATTTACCAATTCCAGCTCTCTCTCTCTCACAAAAATTTTCATTGGGTTTACATATTGCCCCCCCCCCCAACAATCTGGGTCCTCATTTTACCAACCTCAGAAGGAGGAAATGCTGAGTCAATCTTGAGCCGTTGAGAATCGAACTGCTGGCAGTCAGCAGAATTAGCCTGCAGTACTGCATTCTAACCACT
>JANHFL010004132.1:56182-77380 GCA_032468155.1 Oxyrhabdium leporinum
GGGGGGGGGGGGAAACAGAACAAAAGAAAAACCATCCAAGGGGGGCGGGAATGATCCCGAAGTAAATGAAATTCCAAGAGAATAGGAAATGTACCAGATATTGTTGAATGAAATACAAAATATGCAGGATCTTCAGCTTTGATGTCCAAGGCCTTCTATCTGTCCTAGCATTATGTCCCTTAGAGTAGATGCCCAACACGGAATAAACTCTACCCTTCCTCTCTGGAGGTTGCAGTATCAGAAGGGCCACCTTGCTGGATTTTCAGCAGGATTTGTTCAGCTCCCTTCAATCTACCTTTTCATGTTATGTTGCTTGCTTACAGCTGCTGACTTTTTAAATCATAGACTGTGTCACAGCACTGTGTTCCTTTTATTGCTTTATTGTTGCAATTGTTGCTCACTTTGTGGTAAGCCAAGGTAATTAATTGATTCATTATTGAACACTAAGGTAAATCCAATGTGTTAATACCATAGGAATGCAGGGTGTTCCGTGTTTCGTAGGAGCCCTACCATTTGCCCAGAAAGTTGTGATTGGTCATGGATCCCCTGTTGATTTACATTCAGAACCGTAGGTTCATGCGTATCCTCTTTGGAAGTGTTTTTGTTGTTTATGCTCTGGCTGCAAGTAAGCGTTGGACTGCGTGGCTTAAATGGTCTCTTCCGATGTTATGAGCCTTGAAGTTTGGCAGCTCCTCCCAAAGTAGCCTACTATTTTAATTGTTGAGGCATAACCATTTACTGCCTTGCTGTAATAGCTGACAGGACTTAGTTGCGATCTTTGTTACCCAATAGAGTGGAAGAATTATATTACGGCAATTAGTTTCTCTTTGGTTTATTTCCAGTATGGTTTAAGTGAGATGTAACAGCCTTCTGCTGCAACCTTAATGAAGGAAAAGTTTCCACTCCATACCCAAAGTAGTTCTTCTTTAGCCTTTCCTTGATCCTCGAAAAGAAAGAAATGGCTTTATGTGGGAATTTTGATACATGGGGGAAATATGCAATATACGATATATTAAAGTATATGCTATGGGTATGTTTTGTAGTAAATGAACAAAACAGTGAATCACCCTTTTGTTACCTTTTGTTAGTAATTAGAATATTGCCCTTTTTAATTACTGCTGAGAGGTATTGATAGTGTGGTGTTTATAATTAGCTCTCTTTGGAGAAAGCCAAATACATTCCTGTAAATATGACTTTTAAAGCTCAAGTTTAGCATTTCTAATTTTCTTTCTCAGTAGCTTTCTGATGATGTTAGGATACTGTTTTCATAACACTCTCTATTAGATAATCATTATGTTTGGGAAATAGAAAACCAGCACTTTGCCAAGTATAAATATTTACAGGTGGTCCTTAATTTATGACCACAACTGAGCCCCAAATTTATGTTGCTAAATGAGACATTTGGTAAGTGAACTTTGCCCCATTTTATCTTGCCACAGTTGTTAAATGAATCACTGCAGTTGTTAAGTTAGTAACACAGTTGTTGAGTGAATCTGGCTTTCCCATTGACTTTGCTTGTCTGAAGGTAGCAAAAGGGGATCACATGACCCTGGGACACTGCAGTTGTCATAAATATGAATCAATTGAAAAGCGTCCAAGTTTTGATCACATGACCGTAGGATTGCTACAACAGTCGTAAGTGTGAAAAATGGTCATAAGTGACTTCTTTCAGTGCCATTGTAACTTCGAATGGTCACTAAGCAAACTGTTTTAAGTCAAGGACTACCTGTACTTATTTATGTTTTTTACACAGGTTTACGTATGAAATTGCACCTGTTTTTGTACTCATGGAACAAATAACACTTCGAAAAATGAGAGAGATTATTGGATGGTCCAATAAAGATGGCGATGGAATATTCTCACCTGGTAGGTTTCATTCCATTTTTAAAATGTTTATTGAATAAATGTTTAACAAAATAAAACCAATGCAAATGTTAGAAAATAAAGAAAATAAAAAGGATAGTGAATAAGAAAGAAAACAGAAAAAGAAAGGAAAGAAATGATCATTAAAAAGGGTCTTCCAATATTTTTGACAGTGGTTATAAATACATGAATATTTTACCTTCGCTGTCATAATTTCCTTCTTTCATAAGCTACCCTTTATAATCTTCTAACCCATAAATCACACATTCATTTTTTTCTAATTTCAGCAAAAAGTCCATAAAGAGTTTCCAGGCAGGTTCCATTCACTCCATTCTTGACAAGTTGTCTCTAGCACCCAGGTGGTCAGTAATGCTGCAAAGTCTTCAATATTAGCAAAGTTAACTTTCCTAACCTTCCTTGATAATGTGACAAGATAGTCAAAATACCATATTAACTAAAACCTTAATACCTTCTCTTTTAATAGAAATGTAAAAATGTTCTTGTTTGCATGTAATCATGACAATATCCAAAATAACACAAAACAATTGGCCCTAGTAGAATTTCTGGATCTCAATATTTAAGCAGAGATTTCAGGAAATCATATCTTGTTCATCACTTCCTGAGGAATGTGGTTGAATTTGAATTTTTGCAAATATTACCTTAAGAAAAGGTAATATTCATAAAACTGGAGAGTTAGCCTTGAGTAAAAACAGATGTGATTGTCATTAACTTTTATCTATTGGTTCACTGAATGTTGATGCTTTTTTGGCTACATTTGCAAGATAGTTCACACTATCTGTTTATACCTTTGTCATAGCACTGTATCAGATTTCTTATTTTCACTTTTCTAATACTTTATTGTTGTGTCCTCTCATTATAGGTGGCGCTATATCCAATATGTATAGCATCATGGCTGCCCGCTATAAATATTTCCCTGAAGTCAAAACCAAAGGCATGGCTGCAGTGCCTAAACTGGTCCTTTTTACCTCAGAACATGTGAGCTCAATAATGTCAATTAACATGATTGTAATTACTGAATATTGTGATTTTTGTCATCAGCCCTATTCTGAAGAGTCTATCATTTCCCTTCTTTCTCATTAACATTTTGGAATTCAAAGGCAATCATAGCAATTTTACATTAATTATCTATTGATTGTTGTTTCAGAGTCACTATTCAATAAAGAAAGCTGGAGCTGCGCTTGGATTTGGTACCGAAAATGTGATTTTAATAAAGTGCAATGAAAGGTGAGATATTTGTACATCTTTACCTGGGTGTCTTTCTGTTTATGTTCAGGTTGGAACAATGCTAAGGACATAATAACAGCATCAGTGAATGCCCTGCTGTTGTGGCTTGTTTTGTTTCTGTTTAGTCCTTTTTTTCGTTCTTCTTTCTTGTATGTCAGATTTGGCTTTCACATTTCACTTTGGTTGCAGGGGCAAAATAATACCTGCTGATCTAGAAGCCAAAATCCTGGATGCCAAACAAAAGGTATTTTTTTTAAAAAAAAAAAAAGAAGAAAAGATTTTCCCACTTAATTTTCTTCTTTTATTTAGAATATATTTACAATTTGGATACAGTATCAGCTTGCATTCTTCATCCATCATATTGAAGGCAGGTTAATCGTAAGAACTAATAGGCTCAGCAGCATAAGTTGGAACTGAAGAAGCTTCTTGGTTATGAGAAGTGAATGCTTGCAAAGGAAAAGAAAAGAAGAAAGTCCAGCTGCCTTTTGGAAAAAGCATCTTTTGGATAATCATGACCTGGATGATTGAGAATCTCCATAGACACTAAGCAGCATAAATGGACCTTCTCTCCACGTTCTGCATGTGAATTTCCACAGGGAACTTATTCCATGTTCTAAGTTAAATTCTAGAAAAGATTATCCTGGTCCTTCAGCAAAGTTTTCATGTAATTCTTGAAATTTTGTTACGTACAATTGAAGATTAGAACATATATTTTTTTTAGACGATTTACCCTAAAAGAATACTGGTAAATTTAGACAAGAATTCTCATAGTAATGTCTCTTCCTTTGTATATTTCATTCCTCTTTGAATGGACTCATGCGATTATTTTCTCTTTGCCAATTGTATCATTATTACAATTGTCTCACAGTGAGATTCATGAGGACAAATTCTTAATAGTTCTCACTTCCATTAAGATTTATCACCAATTTTAGTTTTTAAAAAAGGAGCAGCTCTATTTACTATACATCTCATATTCATTCTTAAGGCTACAATTTACTTCAGGAGTGTCAAAAATGTGGTGCCTCATCTCCTGCTGGAAACCTTTTGATGTACTCTTGAACCAACTCAAGCCAGAGTCTTCAGTACAACATGATGTGAAACCAAGTACTGTATGACTGCTATGTTGGTAGAAGTCGTACATCCCTGCTTTATATCATGAGTGCGCACATTTGGCTGAAGGTCGCATTTAAATATTCTGGATTGTGCAGAAAACAAGATGTATGCAGGAAGTCCTTTAGTTAGGACCACAATTGAGCCCCAAATTTCCATCACTGAGCAAGGCATTCTTAAGTGAGCTTTGCCCCATTTTACACCCCTTTTTTGCCAAAGTATTTAGCTGAATTACTGCAGTTAAGTGAATCATGAGGTGGTTAAGCGAATCTGGTTTCCGCCATTGGCTTTTCTAAGTCACCCAGAATTGTTTTGAAATGAGATGAGTAGCAAATAAATATCATCATCATCATCATATCATCATCGACTTTGTTTATTGGAAGTCAACTGGAAAGATTATAAATGGTTATCAGTGCAAGTGATCATAAATACATGCCGATACCCAAGTACCCAAATGTTGTCCACGTGTCCATGTGGGGATGCTGCAATGATCATAAGCGTGAGAAAGAGTCATAGGTCACTTTGTTTAGTGCTGTTGTAACTTCGAACAGTCACTAAATGATTGGTTGTAAGCCAGGGACTATCTAATGTGATAAGAGTAAAAAGCAGTGTCATCCAGAGGAAATTTCCACCTCCAAATTTTTTGTTCGACCCATCTATTTTTTTCAGTTGATTCCTTCCCAACCAAGGCACTTTCCCTCATCTTATGTAGCCTTAAAATGGCTACATTTCATTTTCATATTTTTATACTAAAACGGTGGAGACGAGCAAGGGACATATAAAAGAAGCTAGGGAGTCGAGAGACTCTG
Source organism: Oxyrhabdium leporinum (assembly GCA_032468155.1). Lineage (NCBI taxonomy): Eukaryota > Metazoa > Chordata > Lepidosauria > Squamata > Cyclocoridae > Oxyrhabdium > Oxyrhabdium leporinum. The sequence continues at coordinate 61,210 of JANHFL010004132.1, forward strand.
GCTAAGCACCGAGACTTTGTAGTTTTTTAATTTGAAGCAAATGCAGAAAGATCTTGCGCCCTGATAAAAGAATGATAATGTGTATTCTATGAAAAGTTTCCCTCAATGATTGTGGTTATTCAATGTGTTTCCAGAGCATTGCTGCCTTTACAACTGACAGTTAATTATTAGGCATTTTTCCATCATCTGCTTTAGTGCCTTTGGAAAAGTCAAAGAAAGAACATGAAACAATTAAAAAGAACTTGGGATCAATGGTACTATAAGTTAGTGTGAATCTCAATTGAAAAAGAAGTGTATTTCACAATAGAGCTTCTTCTCTGTTTTTCTTTACAGGGATACATTCCCCTGTATGTGACTGCAACTGCTGGTACAACTGTCTATGGAGCCTTTGATCCTATTCCAGAGATAGCAGACATCTGTGATAAGTATAATCTTTGGCTCCATGTGGATGTAAGTACCAGGGCTACATAATCCCAATTCATTTTACTTGGAAATAAAGCCCATTAAGCACAATGGTTATGCTTGCATGACATTCCTAGCAGAATCAGTTGTATTGTGTAAAGTTATGTCCCAATCATTTCAAGATAGGATCATGTTCAAACTATCCAGTGTTAACTACTCAGCAACTTAAACTCCCTTGTCAGCTTCTAGACAGAGATAAGAGACTACAACTCTGCAAATAGGTCAAGCCAGTCAGATTATCTCAGTGGTTTGTTTTTTTCTTTTAACCCATTGTGGGTGGGTGTCATGCTTAAACAGGGCAGTTGAGAGGAGGCTAAGCTTTCTACTTATCATACCACATTAAAACAAGAATTACTGCAGTCATTTTTTTTTAAAAAAGCGGGAAATAAAAAAAACCCACCAATCACTGCAAAAATTATATCTAAGGCAGTTGACTAGGAAAACTATGTTTTCCTAGATTGCCTGCAGGATCATCATGTACACCATTTACCATAAATCAGATATGTCATGTGAATTCAGCCAATGAGCTAGGCTTTTGAGTAGTGATGTATTGGCTAGAGCAGCCAATGAGCTAGGCTTTTGAGTAGTGATGTATTGGTTAGAGCAGCGGTGGTTAGCCTTTGCGGCAATGAGTGCCAACACGCGCGCGTGCCGGAAACCGGAAGAGCAGCTCCCAGCGCGCACAGGCATGTTAGAAACCAGCCGGCCACCTGGTCTTCCAGCTTGTAACATGCATGCGCGTGAGAAGACCAGCTGGCCACCAGTTTCTAACGCGCATGCGTGTGCTGGCCAGCTGGTCTTCGTGCGCACATGCACGTTAGAAACCGGAAGACCAGGTGGCCGGCATGCATTCATGCGCCAGGAGCTGCTCTTCCAGTTTCCGCGCTCCCGCGTGTGCAAAGACCAGCTGACCGCCGCACATGCGCGCCGAAACCTGGAAGAGCAATGAGCGATTGCTGGCGTGCCCGGAGAGATGGCTCTGCGTGCCATCTTCTGGCACGCATGGCATAGATTCGCCATCACAGGGTTAGAGCATTACTTTATAATGCAAATAAATTATTGCATTGGTCTGCAAGTTATTGCATGGCTAAAATCGTGGAAAATAGGTCCACCATTCCTTCTTTAAAAAGATTTATTACAGTGAGTTTTCTGCTGAAATTAAGTATCAAAAAAATATTTAAAGTTCCCAATTCAATATCCGAAGCTTACCAATTTTTCTCATCTTTTCCAGGCTGCCTGGGGAGGTGGATTACTTATGTCTAGAAAGCATCGTCACAAGCTGAACGGTATAGAAAGGTACATAATTTAAAATTCTGCAGGGAAAAAATGACTTTTTATAAATATATCAGAATAAGCATTCTCTCCCCCGAACTCCCAAAAAGAATGGAAGAGAGTTCCCAGATGTTGTTGGACTTGAGTTACAACTCCCAGCCTCCCCCCTCCCCCACCGCCCTCTCAGCCATCTTGTCAGTGACTCTGTTTTGCAAAATCTCCAGTAATTATGAATATTGTGTTCAGTGGCATATGTGAACCATGATTTTAATGGGATAAAGTATCTTAGAAAAATGGGCTGTAAGAATGTCTTCAGCCTTCACTAGATCATAATTAACTAGAATTATTTGGGGATCTACCTGGTGCTAATTTGCTGCAGTACTAAGACCAAAATGTTGACAAATGAACATATTATGATTGCATATAAAGTGGCAGAGCCTTGAAATAGTTTTATTTTGCAGGGGAAGCAATATGACAAGCTGCCCAAAGGATGGAAAATACATTCAGGGCAGCTGTTCTTTTAGGATTAATTTTGCTATTTAAGGAACAATAATGATAAGCTGATGGTGTAATGAATGCCAATTAATTACTGTCAGTTTTCAGCTGGTAAGCTGATGCACTAATTTAATTCTTGAGAGAGCCCTCTTATGGACACAATTCTAATAGCAGTGTGGCAATTTTCATTTCCTCAAAGTACCAGCTGATCAAAGTGATATTTAATACTTACACTATTAAGAAATAGGTAAGAGAAATTATTATAAGATACAGTGTCGGTGCATATGTTATTTTCAGTTCTTGTATTTTCACCCAGAATCTCTTGCAAACAATATATCCATATTTAAAAATGCATCCACAACGGTTCCCTCTTGAAAACCTAAGGAATCATCTTTCTATTCTGTAGTTCCTCCAGCTCAATTGTGGGGGAAAAAAACCTATTTATATCAACTGTCTATATTCATTCTTCTTAGCTCCTCCAAAATTAATAGAAGTATTGTCAGATAATCCCAAAAAAATGTCTAAGGCTATCTGAAAGAATGAAATATTTTACTCTATTTGTATAGTTACTCCTCAATTGACAATCACAATAGGGATCAATACATTTGTCGTTAGGCAGTATGGTCATTAAGTGAGCACCTCCCCCATTGTGAAGCTCGCTAAGTATAAGTGTGAGGCGCTGCAAGAACAGTGAGCAGCTATGGAGGCAGCGGGAACAGCAGCATCAGTCGCAGTCAGCTCAACCGGTGTCTCGGGGTGGAGAGAAAGTCGTGCGCCTCCCCATGTTCCTCTCGCTGCCTCCATGGCTGCTTGCTGCTCTTGCAGCACCTCACGCAGCATACTGAAACCTAGCTGGTTTCACAATGGGGGAGATTGCATCCCCTTCTCCTCCTCCTGAAGCCCATTACTATACGGAACATTGGCTGCAGCCAGCCCAGCCAGTGTCGCGGGGCAGAGAAAAGTTACGCATCTCCCCCAGTGGCCAAGGTGTGCACAGCACCAGAGGGGTGCTTCACTCCCGTTCTGGAATACACAACGAGTCTCCATCCGCTGCTGTTGACCTTCTCAGGGCAGGCGAGGAGTGGAAGGGCAAGGGGCGGGGCCAGCCAGTGGTGGAATCGTCTGACAGGGAGCCGCAGGAGAGGGCCCAAACAGCTGCATGCAGCTCTGGAGCTGCACGGTGCTGACCCCCGGCCTAGGGAATGATCAGATAAAAGGGGGAAGTGTGCAACTGAACAACAGGCAAAAAAAGAAACTTAGAAAAAAATCCCACCACAACTTATCAGACAGTAAAAAGGGACAATGGGAGATTTGTCCTTCTAGATTTGCAAGATTTTGTTATTGTAAGGCGGCCCGTGGACCGGATACATCATACACAGGCTATGCCCACCCTGTTTCCACAAAGGCAAAAAAAAAGTCATGATACATCACAATCCAGCCCGTGATGTGATCAAATTTGACACCCATGTTGTAAGGTAAAGGTAAAGATTTCCCTGTCTAGTCGTGTCCAACTCTAGGACGTGGTGCTCATCTCCGTTTCTTGGCCGAGAGAGCCAGTGTTGTCTCAAGACACTTTTGAGGTCATGTGGCCAGCATGGCTATATGCCAAAGGCACACAGAATGCTGTTACCTTCCCACCAAAGTGGTACCTACATCTCTACTCCATGGTGGCGCAGTGGTCAGAATGCAGTATTGCAGGCTACTTCTGCTGACTGCTGACTGCCAGCAGTTTGGCATATTGAGTCTCAGCAGGCTCAAGGTTGACTCAGCCTTCCATTCTCCTGAGGTTCTAAAATGAGAACCCAGATTGTTGGAGGCAATATGCTGACTCTGTAAACCGCTTAGAGAAGTCTGCAAAGCACTGTGAAGTGATATATAAGTTTAAGTGACATTGCTATTGTTACTCATATTTACATGCTTTCAAACTGTAGTCTTACAATAAAGTAGGATTAATTCATTTTGTTATGTTTTCTGTTTGATCTGCTCAGTAGGCCGATAGTTATCCAACCTTATCAAGTATGTTAATTATGGGGTTATTGACTTTTAATTAATCCATTTGACAATGGTTGACATATTTCAATTTTGGTATAAACTCCATTGTGGATGTGCAGGTTACTCTAATTTCACTGGTGCCAGACTGCTCCTACCAGATGTTAGACAATAAGAAGTCACTACCTCCAATCCCATGGCTTCTAAACACATTCCTTTGTTTTGCAGAGCCAACTCTGTTACATGGAATCCACACAAGATGATGGGAGTCCTACTGCAATGTTCTGCCATTCTTCTTCGGGAAAAGGTTTGTTTCATAAATTGAACGCTCCCTCCCTCTACTTCCTTTAATCTATCATATACGAGCTGCAAAAAAATCCTTTTCTGTTGGGACACTCCTGAGTGTCAATTACAGGAGTGGAACTAAGGTTCCTGATGGTAGATGTTTGTGTCCACAACCCTGAGGGTAGCACAGTTAACCACAATGATTCTGAAAAGATGAATGTCATCATTCTTAGCTGTTGGGTCTTTAGCATTTGACCAAGAAATGCTCCCTTACCACACATGTGGACTCAAATAAGGGGCCATTGATATGTTCTCAGTAGTATACGGCAGACTTTGGGGGTCTAAGTAAAATACCATGTGGATAATTGACATCTGTGTTTCCAAACTGGATATTTTTTTTCTGGGATTGATTGGAATCAGGATCTTTTCTGCTAGAAGAAGCAAAGAAAAAAATGAGGCTGCGAGATGGAATGTGTTGTCTCTGGGACTTTCTACTGACTTAGAAAAATAAGAGAATTTAACTGTAATACCAATTTAAAAATCTTAAGCAGACACATATGCAGGAATGTTTAATGCATGCAGCACTGCATTTATCTCTTGCTTGACGTATGTTCAACAGGCATGCTTTTTAAAACAGGGTATACTTCAAGGTTGCAACCAGATGTGTGCAGGATATCTGTTTCAACAAGATAAGCAATATGATATCACCTATGACACTGGAGACAAAGCAATACAATGTGGACGCCATGTGGATATATTCAAATTCTGGTTGATGTGGAAAGCTAAGGTAAATGATCAGCAAAATGCAGAACATTTGTATAGAAGCTTAACCAGAAGTCAATTCCAACCTATTCAATACGACTTTAAATTCTTAGAAAACATAAGCATATTGTTGATTTAAATATTGATATCTCCCAGGTGAAAAGGCTTGGGGAAAGGAGAAATCAGTTTTCTAAATATCTAAGCAAAACAATTCATGAGATTTGTAGCATAATTCCTATTCTGCCTATATTTTGTGTATCATTGCTTACTCCATCTTACCAGCCATATATTTTTGGGGGTGGGGGGGCTCACGCAAAAGCCTATAAAGGCGCATTTAAATATATAGCAAATGGTAGTTTGCTCACACAAAGTCCAAAGTATTTCTTTTTATAATATGGGCAACTCTAAAACATTAAAATGAAGTTGTTCCATACATACGTTTACAAATATTCCATATTTCATTGCTGTTCAGCTTTGGCTAACAAAAGAAATACATAGTTTGATTCCAAATTTCCAAGATTTACTCTCCAAACTATTTAGAGGATGCAGAAAGAATATGAGATTGAATTATTTGTTTCCCCCTCTTTTCAAAATAGGGTACAGTGGGATTCGAAAGTCAAATCAACAAATGTCTTGAATTGTCAGAATACCTCTATAATAAAATTAAAAACAGGCAAGAGTTTGAGATGGTTTTTGAAGGAGAGGTAAGTTGTAGACCGTAAAATACTTCAATTAAATGATACATATTTGCAATAGAAAAAAAATCCATCCAGCCCTGTTACTGTTATTTTATCTTTTTGATCTCTGGTAGACAGGTGAAGAATATGAAATCAATTGAAACCAGTGAGGTACATAATGCTGAAATTCAATTGATTCACAACCCTTAGAAAAAGGTGTTATCACTAAAGCCTTGAAATGTATTTGGTTCCACTCTAGCAGCCTGCTTATTATTTATTACTTAAGTAAAGGAAAACATGCTGTTCAATGGTTTGAATCCTAGCTGAAATGGCTTTCTGCTTGATTGAGCCTCTGCAGGATTTTGAGATCTCTGTCTTAAGGTTATGGTCAGGCATGAACAAGATTGTCAATCAAAAGGTAGCATTCCAAATGGACTGTTTATATTTCCCATGAATTTTTTATTATGAGAATAATCTGGAGAAAAAGGTAAAGACGGTGGGGATGAATTGGAAAACATCTCTATTTGTTCCTGTGCAAATTGCCTGTCTGTCAGTGATGTCCTAAGTGCTTTAGGGCACATTCACTTCCATTTTGCTCCATTCTTCTAAACTTTGAAGGACAAAATCAGAAGGCATGGGAAACAAAGTAACTTTATAAGCAAGGGAAATTAATCCTCTTGATGAGTATATTAATGGACTGCCTTTGTGATTTTTAAAAACCTTTGCTTATTTCATTTTATGATATACAGCCTGAACACACAAACGTTTGTTTCTGGTATATTCCGCCAAGTCTCAGAGGGATGCCAGACTCTGAGGAAAGAAGAGAAAAACTACATAGGGTAATTTTGTAATTATTTTTTGTAAAACACTTACAAAAAAGATTTTCTGAGTCAATGTAGATTACAAAGATAAACAATGTAAGAAAATGAAATAATTGCTTAAAAACAGAATATATAATCTTGGAAGTATCTAGGAAAACAAAAAGATTGAAAAGCTCCAATGGAAGTGAGTTGAGCAATTCAGAGGCAAGGCCTGTGCCTCTTTCTCCTTCTTAGAGAGAAGGAGACTAGAGAGAGAGATATCAGCTCACAGAAGGAATGAAGGCTAAGGAAGCATTTCAGAAGGGACCTTCCCTAGTTCTTTGGAAAATGAAGGCAAGGGAGGGGAGAACCGCTTTCAAATGTTCAAGAATTTCTTACTATAACTTTGTATACTCATGGTATTGCTTATTTGTCTGGAGTGCCTCGAAGCAATGGCAGGGTGACAAGCAGGGGTGGACTTCAAAAACCTCAGCAACAGGTTCACTGCCTGGTTGCTGGGTGGGCGTAGCCATGGTGGGCGTGGCCTAGCCAGCCTCCTGCACCATGGTGAGGGGGGCGTTTTCACCGTCCCGTAGGTCCAGAGGCTTTCCTGGAACCTCCAGGAGTACGAATACAGCCTCCCCCTGGGCTCCGGACACTCTAGGGACTCTGGAAATGACCCATTTCCAGCCTCCCCGAACTTCTGGGGGGGGCGATTTTCACCCTCCCTGACATCCACAGGCTTTCCTGGAGCCTCTGGGAGTGCGAATACGGCCTCCTCCCGGGCTCTGGATGCTCTAGGGAAGGTGGAAACGGATCATTTCCAGCCTCCCCAAACTTCTGGAAGGCCCGGTTTTCACCCTCCATGAGCCTCCACATGCGCCCTGCACTTACCTGCATCCCCAGCGGGATGTGTGGAGACTCCTGGGAGGGGTGGGAGGGGTGGGGTGGAGTGGGAGGAGCCATCCTGGAGTGGGATTTGGAGGTTCGGTGATCCCCGCAGAATCATCGCTAAGGGTACGCCCAAGCCCCTGATAACCCCCAGCAGCCCGTCCCTGGTGACAAGTATCTCTCATTTCCCCTCCTGATTCTGCCCTTTTGAAAACTTTCAGTGCTGTTGGCTTGGTTTTCTTTGCTGATTTACAGATCTTGATTAGAGACCGCCTCACTCAGCTATCTCTTTCCACTTACACCTTTAAAATGGTTCCTGGTCCTTAGGTGATGTAGGCATCACTTGGTCCTTAGGTGATGTAGGCTTTTTGATGCCTTAGGTGATGTAAGCTTTTTGAACTGCCCTGAAATAAGCAGACTGCAGTTCAAAAAGCAATACATTGTCTGTGTGGTCTGAATGCTTCAAACTCTCTTCCAGGGAATTCTGTGTAGAAAGCATTAAATATTGTAGATCTGCTATGTAGGTATCCAACAAATTATGGGGATGTTAAAGAGATGAGTGTGAAATCCACATGCTCAATGAAGAGTCACTTGTTTCTTTTAAAATGGGTCTCTTGTATGGGGCAGAGAATTGCATTATTGTTCAATAATGAGTTTACTTACTTAGGTTTAAATATGCCTCAGGTGTAACTTCAAATGCAAAATATTGTTTGAAAAATAACTAAGCAACAGAACAGATATTACAAAGTTAGGTCTGTAATTATCCAATTGAATTACAAATCAATAATCACTCTAGTTCATCTATATTAGGGATGAGGTTCTGCTTATTTTGCCCTGACTCTATTTTCTTAATTTTATAGCCAAGATTTTTGTCAGAACCATTAAAAACCAGCAAATTGCTGATTTTATTTATTTATGTCCTTTTACCACCACCAAGTCTGCTAGGTGGATTTTCTGTCCCAAGCACTAAAATATTTTACATTGTCTCAGTGTTCGGGGGCGAGGTCCTCCATGATTCTAATTAATATTGATTTTTGTCAGGAGAGGAAATAATGTGGTCGAAGTACATGGTCATATTGTTTTGTGTAGCTTCATAACTTGGTTATATTTTATAAAAATATTAAAAATAAAGGCAACAAAGTGTCATCAGTGCTGTCTTCCATATCTTGGCACTCTCCCATTCTGTTGGCCTTGCAAATACCAGAACTTCAGGAGAACATTGAAAGACTGCCCATCAGGTGTACTGATACCTTCTTTGTCCATTCTGTATTTTCTCTACACCAGGCCTTGCTTCCTTATTGATGTGCTAGTCTTCTCCCTCAGAGGGAGATCTGAATCCCAAACCTCTTTTCTTTCTTATTTGAATCTCAAGGTGGCACCCAAGATCAAAGCTCTGATGATGGAAACCGGTACCACAATGGTTGGATATCAGCCTCAGGGAGAGAAAGTCAACTTCTTCAGAATGGTGATTTCAAATCCTGCAGCCTCCAAGTCGGATATTGACTTCTTGATTGAGGAAATAGAACGATTGGGGCAAGATCTGTAATCCACATGAGTTGAACCATGGTTTTTCTCTAGAGCCCTCTTTTCCAGTACTGGCTGTTTTTTAACCAGTTCTGTAGAATACATTTTAAGATGATCGCTTTCTAAGTGTTTGATTCTTCTGAGACCCTCTCTTTAAAAACAATAGTGCCCGCTTCCATAGTTTATTGAAAAGTATATAGGAACTGATTTATTATTTTACCAAAGGATAAACATATTATTTTGAAATGTATCAGTTAGTTAGGCCTGGTAATTCTAGTTTGCCCGAAAACAAATTATATTAAGATAGCTAACTAAGCAGCCTGCACTATATGTACAGTGTGATGATGTATGGTGTGTGTAGACATATTTTAATGGAACAAACACACAACATACACTTTATATGTATATAAATATATATATATATAAATAAAGAATAGTAAGCATTCCAGGTGTTTCCTATCACGGACTGATCTTCTGAAGCTCTATTAATACCAAAGGGGCTTCACTAGATCAATCCTTGGTAGATGATAGACCAACATTCCCATTTCAGGTATAGTACTGAAGCATTGATTCTACTGATTTTACTGAAATATCATCAGTAGTAATACTGGATTCCATATCTTTACTCTGTATTGATTTGAATGGACATGGCCAACCCCATATGATATATTTTTAAGTCCCACTGAAATCAGTATAAATTTACCTAGCATGTTAGATTCTTGCATTTTTTCAGACTGGAGTGTAAAAGGCCTGTTCTTTCTATCAAGAAGTAAGTATTTTCTATCAAGAAGTAAGTAACATGACAACAGTTTGCAGGTGATAAAGCTCCCAGGTAAGCTGGGGAAGAAAACATTTTTAAAATGTAGATTCTTAGGAACGATGGTAAATGGTGAATGTTATTTAAACATTATTTATTGATGCTTCTCTAATATATGAAAAAGAAAGAGGAAAGCAAATCCAAATGAGTAGTTTAGCTGTATGTATATCCCTTTAGCTGTCATATCAGGGGAATAGTAGTAGTTGAGTTGTTGTAATAGATTATAATATTAATGTATTTTTTAGAAATTCACTTGTGTAGATTGTGTACATTACTGTTAAATGGGATGGGGGTGGGAAAGGAATTACATGTAATAGTTTTCCAGCAAAATAACTGTTCAGTTCTAGGTATATGAGCTATTTACTTCTTTATATGCAGAGAATTTACCATGCTAAAGAGTTGTCTTGTATTTTCTTCCATTTGTATTGTAGCCTATTTATATAATTATCAAAGTTCTAAATAATGTTTATTAGTAATTCAGTGTAGTTGTGAGCCAAAGAGAAAGATTAAAGATTAGTTGGCATATTTATATAATATGCCCTTAAAACGATAATCTAGCCGATAATTTTACTTTATCAAATTCTAGTACTACATTCTAATACTATGCTATAGTCTAGATTTAAGTCTAATGAAATCCTTTCGCTTTAATAGAAAAGTCACTTTATTAATTATACGGTGATCTGACTATATACTGAATGCATTTTTATTGAGTCATGAATGTTTAAGCAAAGGACCCTCTATGTCAGAATAATCCATAGACGTTGGTTTATAGGAATCCTGTGGCAAAATCCCCAACGATTTGGCCGTAATCTTCTGAAGGGGCTACAGTATTCTTCATTAGTAGCAGAAGGGTAACTGTGGCTTTGATAAGAGAAAAGAGAAGCTCAAAACAAAACGTTTTAAATATGGCTACAATAATTATTGCCTATGTAGCTGTAAGATTCATCTTCAATTTGTTAGCCAGGCAGCTGGCGTTTTTGACCACGCTAGTAGAAGGCAAGCAAAGTCACAGGGCAGGCAATGAGATGATTTTAGTCAAGTGACACCTGCTAACCTAAAGCCTTCCTAAGTTTCCTGCAGTGGCTGTTTAGCTTCCATTTAATGCTTTATATTTCTCATGCATAATAAACTGCAAGGGTTACCTTAATGCACATTTGCACACATGTTCGCTGAGATAAATAGAATGTGTGTACATCAGAGAGAATTGTGCCCAGGTAACCATATATGTTCTTTATTGCCTGGGTTTTATTAAAACAGTGTTTTGTTTAAAATATTAGCAATATTTTAATGAATGTTTGTGTAGCTTTTCATTTTTTGGTTCCAGGGTTTGCCAAGTGTGAAATGAGTATATTTTAAGAATCCACATGATTCTACCTTGATATTACTGTCCCCCTCACTCACTTGGCTCTTTCTTTTGTATTAAAGTGATGATCCTTTCTGGAATTGTGATGTGACTAAACTACTTTCAATGTATTAAGTGTCCATATGGTATTTCACCATTGTGTGGATGGAATAATTGAGAAGCTGCTCAGAAGAGTCTAACATCTGCTATCTATAACTGATGTTCAAATGGAAATAAAAAAATAAGTGACATCTGTATTTTTATAAATGTACTATGACATGAGCCTTTTTTTTCCTAGCCTAGAAACATCTTTCTTTGCACAGTCTTCAATCCCAAGCTCAAAACCACTTATTTTAGTAAATGATTCCTTCTATAAAATTGATTCAAGGCCATAGGGAAAAGACTACCCTCTCTTTGTTGTCTGATCGCTCTTGTTGCAATTTAGAAATCGAGAACTAAGATCCATTTGAGGTTCCTGTTATTTCTATGCCTAAGGCTGTGCTCTAGAATCCCAGGTTTAGATAAGGCTATATTGCCAGTTGGTTATGTAGCATTAGCTAAGGCCATGTGGCTGAGGCTCCGGAGGTTGCTACACATGCTTTTAAATATTGCATATGCGGTCTGGGAGTGTTGAGAGTTTTAGTACAGCAACATCTGGAGGGACAGTAGGTTTCCCCTCTTCTGGAATTTCCATGATTGCAGTGGTTTAGAACTATCTTTTATGAGCCACGGTGGCGCAGTGGTTGGAGTGCAGTACTGCAGGCTACTTCTGCTGACTGCCGGCGGCCTGCAATTTGGCAGTTCAAATCTCACCAGGCTCAAGGTTGACTCAGCCTTCCATTCTTCCGAGGTGGGTAAAATGAGGACCTAGATTGTTGAGGGCAATATGCTGACTCTGTAAAACCACTTAGAGAGGGCTGTAAAAGCACTGTGAAGCGGTATATAAGTCTAAGTGCTATTGCTATAATGGTCGCCTTCTTTCCATTGCTCATAAGAAGGGAAAGAGAACAAAATGTTTGTGTATACATTGGATTATAGGACAAGAAATCAGGGGGAAAGCCTGGACATATGACAGTAGAATCCAGCCTTGTCCAAGTCACTCTCTAAATCTTTAAGTGGAGATTCCTAGGGAAGAAGAAATGAGAAATCTTATTTCCATATTGAAATTATGTTGTGAAAGTTGATGCAGTTCATGATTTCTGTAACTGATGAACAACAGATACAGAAAGCTGGAGAGAGGCCTAAAACCACTAACTGACTTCTTTATTTGGCTAATTAGGTCCTGTTCCTAATTAAATCTAATTAATTGCTGTTAGAGCCAGTTAAATCACCCTATCTTCCTTTGCCCTCCACCTCTATTTGCTAGAAAATATTAGCCATTGTGGAAAGGGTTGTCAACATTCTTCTGTTTAGTTGTGTCCAAATGTCAGAGACTGTTTGGATAAATCTTTGCCATTTTCTTGGTAAGATTTCAGAAGTGGTTGCCATTGCTTCCTTCCTGAGAGTGAGAGAAAGTAACTAGCCCAAGGTCACCCAGCTGGCATTGTGCCCAAGGCAGGATTAGAACTCATGGCCTCCTGGTTTCTAGCCTGGTCACTTAATTACAACACCAAACTGCTTCTCAGGTAGGTAGGTAGGTAGGTAGGTAGGTAGGTAGTACATAGGTAGATAGCTAAGTAGGTTCTACCTCTTCTCTAGAAACTCAACAGGAATGCTGTACACAGTGGTTACTTCAATGTTTCACCCATTACAAAAATCCTATGAAGGCTGACATTGTGATTAATCAATCAGTAAGCTTCTAGTTTAAAGTAGACTTGAATCTAAATATCTTACACCAAAACTGTAACTACTTCTTTGCATTGATGTGGCCCTCTTCTACCATTGAGAAGTCAATAACACAAGTACAGAGAACACAGTTATTCAACAGTTGCAACACTGGTCACTATGGTAGCAGATTCAGAACATGAAACCATATGGAGGCATTTAAATAGGGGTATAATGGATTTTCAGCCATTAAAACATTTCAGGCAGGGCTGAATTAGGGCTGTAAGATGGGATCGTTTCATGTAGAAGGGGAAAAAATGTAACTTTTCCCCCCTGCATATTATTCATATTTTTTCACAGTTGGGAATTTATTTGACAAAAAACAATAAGACCTATTTAAAAATACATACATATGCATACATGTATGTATGCATGCATGTATGTATGTATGTATGTATGTATGTATGTATGTATGTATGTATTTTTGATAGATAGATAGATAGATATATAGATAGATAGATAGATAGATACCACAGATGGAGAGAGAGAGAGAGAGAGAAAGATGGAGAGAGAGATATGGAGAGAGAGAGAGAGATATGGAGATGATGGAGATGGAGATATATATATGGAAAAATATAATGACAGACATTAACTAAGGCATCTTTAATAGCTTCCCATCTAGAAGTTATAGACCAAGTTAATCAACGATCTAGGAGACAATTGATAGAGTGCACTGCTCCAAGCACTTTGTGCACATTCTTGAGCATCACAAATTGAATTCTTCCAGTCTAGTTATATAAGAGGAGTTACTAAATACAACCCATAGTTGACTCTTCTTCAAAGTTAACACCCAGATCAACTTGAATATGAAAGATTTCACCTCCCAAAAACCTAATTCAAGGTGTTATAATAAGCCTCTGTAGCAAAAATAAAAGAAAGTTGCCCCATCACAACTGAAAACAACTCAGCCAACTATGAATTGACAAATACCATATATGCAGAAAAGGGGGGGGGAACCCATCAAACCCCCCCCTTCTAAACCATCAACAACCACAAATTCTTTCTTTGCTGCAGTTACTGAGACAGCGTTGGCTTTCAAATGGATTATATACTGCACTTATCAAGATTTTTCCACCTTGATTCTAGTCATCTACGTTCCCTCTTCAGCTACCATATTTAATTCACCCCAGGACTATCTTTAAAGCAGGTTGGAGAAAGCACTTAGAAACATGGGCTAGCTATTGTAGGAGCCAACCAGAGCATCAATAGAATCACTGGCAGATCTAACCTTAAAACATTTCAAGTTGTATTGGAATCCAACCAGATCCAACAACAACTTTAATTAATTGTTCAACCTTTTAGAATGGACATCATCCTAAATGCACTATTCCTTCAGACACCCCTAATCCAAATTTAATTTCCACTCTGCTAATGATAGCAGGTAAACCTAGGGTGACCTCAACCATGGAACATCTCCTTGCTATGAATAAATGCCAAATCAAGATGCAACCTGCATCATGCTTTGATCAACTGTGATCAACTGGAATTGGACTGTAGTTTTTATGTCTGCTACAAGCTCATGAGTCCTGCTAGACAAGCCGGATCCAAAATGGATAGTGAAATCTCCCAATGGGTCTCTATTGCACATCAATCTGAGACCAAATCTCAGTCAGGAAGTCCATCAGACAGTGGGCAAGTAGCAAATTTACAGAAATCTCAATCTAATCCCTAGCCTTCTCCAGCCAGGTCTCTGTTACAGATCCAAGTCATGTTTTGCTGTTGAATGACCCCATCCTGATTTACTGTTTATTTAGTATGTAGTATATTTCTGCCTTTGAGTCAATCTTGACTCTTGGTGACTCCCTGGAAAAGTCCCTGCAGGGGTTTTTTTTGGCCAGTTTGTCAGAAGTGGAATGCTCTTGTTTCCTGACTAGAGCTGGAAGAATGAGAAATTGGCTCCAACTGACTTTGTCCATTCTTCGTTTTTATTTTTACACAACTTTGCTAAATACCCACATTTTATTCAGCCATATTCACTAAACTGTGTCCCAATATTTCTGAGCTCCCATACACACATTGGCAGACTGACAGCCTGGAATGCTAAGAGAGCCAAAATGTTCCTGTGCTGTGATGTGTGAGACAGTTTGTTTCTCGGTTCAGGCAATGCGAAGATTTTACTGATAACTGTATTTTGTTTTTGGCACATCTTTTTGCCTTATCTTGAGTTAGCAAAATATCTTCACCTTCACCCTTCTCTCAAACACGAGTTAACCTGAATCTGGCTACTTTCCCCATCCATTCTTGAACAAACTTTAGGTGCTGCTACCTAAAATTCCATTTATTTTTCTCTTTTCTGCGCTGTTAGCCACACCATTTTATAAATCAGTATTTGTACTGGATTAATGGAGTTAAATAAGATATTTTTCCCCCTTCTATTTGTTGATTGAAGTGTTGGGAAGGCGCATTTTGCTTCTCAAAGCAAAAGGAGTACCAGGAGCAGCAAACCAACTCATTTGCAAATGGGTTCGATGAAAGTGTGCTTCTGGTGTTAAAGCACAGAAAAAGGGAATTTTATGAGGATTTAATTCACAGCGGAACATTAAATCTTAAGCTCAGCTTGTGATCTATTTGGAACTTATCTTTGTAAATGACTATCCTTTCATTTTACAGATGTAATTCATCAAGAAACAAAAAGAAGACAAGGACTGCTAATATCAGAGACCATATTTTCGGCACACATAATGGAGCAATGAATTTATTTGAATTCAGTGAATTCAGTAATTCCTTAGTACCTGGTGGAACCATTTAACAGCACTATTTGCTATTTAATCATCCCTACCTGTGCTTCATCTTATGTTTTCAAAGGGTTGTTTTCTAGTCTAATGATATAATAGAGCAGGGGTGTCAAACTCAAGGCCTGGGGGGGGGGCGGATCCAGCCCACAGAGATATGGCCCATAGGGCCACCTTGGAAACAGCAAAGATTGGCCCGGGGTGCTTCTGCTAGCGAAAACAGGCTTCCGAGCTCCATTTTTGGCTGTTATGGCCTCCTGCAACCCTCTGCCAGAGGGTTGCAGGAGGACATAGCAGCC
>JANHFL010004132.1:77480-92942 GCA_032468155.1 Oxyrhabdium leporinum
GAGGTGGGTAAAATGAGGACCCAGATTGTTGGGGGCAATAGGCTGACTCTGTAAAACCACTTAGAGAGGGCTGTAAAGCACTGTGAAGTGGTATGTAAGTCTAAGTGCTATTGCTATTGCTATCTAGATCAGAAGTACTATCCCAGCGGTTCTCAACCTTTTCTTCACCATGGACCTCTTTTAAATACCTTTTGTGGCCACAGACCCCCAAGACATAACTTAAGATTTAAATCACAACATTTCTTCAAGCCTTCGTGGACCCCGTGACAACATCACAGCCCCCCCCAGGGATCCACAGACCACAGATTGAGATTCAGTATACTATCCTTCTGTTTGTGAGTCAAGAGAAAAATATATTGATTTAAAAACTAATGAACTGCTTTCATCACAGATCCCCTATTCAGTGAAGAGGCCAATGGTCTTTTGTAGTACCTGAATGTGGGTCAAGATAAGGGACCTGATTGGTGGAGTCTTCTGTCTGTTTCCCTTCCCATAAGCCTCACCAGTGCCAGCTGAAACCAATTACTCTTAACATGCAATGGGCGGGCCATAGAATGACTGGTTTAACCACATGTCAAGCTACCTCTCCAACAGATTACAGACAAGGAAGAGCTCTGCACCTGTTCCCTGCCAACTGGGCTAGTTCCAAATATAAGTAGATCTCTTCTGAAAGTGCCAAACCCATGTCCAAAACTACCCTGGATCAGCTGTTAGATCACAAGAATGGAAGAGAGGTACAGGGTGAAGCTGGAGGAAGCGATTGATACTGGATAGACTTCTATCTTGATTAGTCATGCAAAAGAATGGTAATGGAGATAGTCAGTGGCTGTGACTAGCAGCAGCTGTAGAGGAGACAAAATTGTACCCCTTGGAATAGTAAAAAGTACAACCACATGAAATTCCTTCTTGGTAGAAGGAGCAGAAAATCTACAAGGTGCTCATTTGGAACAGAATCAGCAATATCCAACTGATAATATCTGGCTTTCTCCAAAGCACTTGAAGGCAGGACAAGAAGGAATGGATGGAAACTGATCAAGAGAGAAGCAACCTAGAACTAAGGAGAAATTTGCTGACAGTATAATCAACCAGTGGAAAGGCTTGCCTTCAGAAGATGTGGGTGCTCCAACACTGGTGGTTTTTAAGAAGAGATTGGACAACCATTTGTCTGAACGATTGAAAGGGTTTCCTGCTTAAACAGGGGGTTGGACAAGAAGACCTCACAGGTCCCCTCCAACTCTGTAATTCTGCTTTCTTAAATTAATCTGCTGCATAGCACATAATTAACATTCTCTAGGGTGCTGGTCATGTTTTGCAAATCCAGGTGTACCACTCTTGCAAAAAAATAAAAATAAAATAAACCTATGTGTGTGAGTCTAGGTGTGCCCATATAACAGTAAAAACGTTTTGGAATGGTCCAGTCAGGTATTACATGGGCAGATATCTAAAGTCACTTGCAGCCCAGCTAAAATGATTCTAGCAGGCAGGGCCCAATGATCAGAATCGATCAGGCAGGTCTGCAACAGCCTAAAATAGCCAACAGAAGCTGTGCAGATGCCAACACTCAACCATAACATCAATCATGTTATCAATGAAGCATTCTGGATCAGATTCACAGAAAGAAAATGTTTTCTGGAGGTGAGGAAAATATATCAGAACAGTTTAAAATTGAACAATTGAAGAGACCTTGAAGTTCCCTTTAATATGTGTGTCAGCGTTCCTTCTAAGTTCAAATAATTCACTCAGCACTCAGATAAGAATTAATCCAAGTAAGAGTTTATTAAAAAACCATGCTGGCACATCTGGGAAAAACCTGAATCTAAAACCCCAGTTTTTTCCCCACCCAAAAGAGAACTTCAGAACCACCTTCTTTTGCTCATCATAGATCACATTCCCCAATCATGTCAGATACCCAACATGCCATCTTCCATCTCTGTACTTCTCTTCCAGGCACCACACGGAACGGCCTTGACATTCTTGATACATTCTTTTAGATTATATTGTTTTGACTATACCCCACTAACTACATGAGAAAGCACTCCTTTTCTAATTCTCATCTACAATTATGTGGCAGCCTGCAGAGGCCTCAAATTCACAGCTTCAAAGGCTGACAATGTGTTGGGGATGAGATGGAGGCAATGGTGTGAGGACATGGCGTTAAAAACCGGTAGCAAGAACATATTCATGCTGAGGTTGGGAAGATGAGAGGATAAACCTAAGAAACATTAATCGTTATCTAAATATGAATCATATATTAATACTGTTTGCCTTCTTTGAATGCTTATGATTTTTGCTCAGTTCTCCAGAGTGCCAAAGTTGATCTTGCCACAATGCCACAATGCCATCAATTCAGATTTTCAGTCTTGCACTGAAGAATCCTCCCTTGTTTTTCTCTATATATACTTGGCACAACGCTCCGTGATGTCACGCTGGCCACATGACGGTGAAAATGTCTTCAGGCAGCTTTGGCTCGCAGCCTTGAAATGGATGTGAGTGCTGCCCCCTAGAGTCGGTAATGACTAGTGGAGTAAAATCCACAGGGACTCCTCTCCTTCCTTCCATACTTGGCATTAATGTCCAATCAACTGATTAGTTAGTATCACGAACGGATGGTTCCATGGACAAAATATCATCCAAAACCTGATAAATGTTTCAAGAATACCATCCTGTAAATGTCAGCTTACTGTTTTATTATCATTAGGGCATGCAAATTAAGATGGCTCACTCACTAACATCCACTAGCAGTGTAGAAAAGGTCTTCCACCAATTACTTGCTTTATAGCTGCTCAGGTCGCCGAACAGAAGATTAATGGTAAGCCAAAGACCATTGCTGAGAAAGTAGAATGTCACATTTCACCGAGGCCAAAATCATCTGTCAGCTCTGAAGATGGTCAGATGATGTTGGGAGAATTGCACACTGGCTTAAATTGTAGGAGTGGTGAGTTACTGTATGCTATTCTAAGCTCCTAAGGAAAGGGTGGAATGAGAACAAATAATAACCCAATTTTTAAATGCTTATGTCAGTGTTTTCACTGTATCTGCTTTTTTTAAAAAAACAGTGAAAGTACTAACTTGTTTCTGAATTTTTATTCCAATGATATTAATGTTTTCAAAAAGCTGAGAATTATTTGAGACTGTTGATCTTTGTTTTCTCTCTTTTGGCCAAAGATTGGTATTTTTCATACATGGAGGATTTATTTCTGATTACAGTTAACAATGGCTCTTGTAAACTGCTGATTCAGAAGTAGGTTTCTTTTCCTACGCCCTCAATCTTCGGTCCCCCAATTAGATCTTTGTTTGCAATAAAGCAACCTAGAGAGAGAGAGATGCTCCAGTTTGGAGCGGTGCTTATGGTTCCATAAATTGCCCTGGAACCATAGGCACCTCTCCAAGCTGGAACATTGCCCGTCCTTTGGGCTTTTAGCATCCATTGGTCTCCACAGAATTGAAGTAACAGCCTCAGAGGATGCAGTCTGAATTTCAAGACTCTTTCCTAGTTTTCAACTGTTCCCTCCCCAGAGCCAACGTGCCTTTTAATATAAACAAAATCTTGCCTATGCAGAAGCAGTCCCACTTATTCCAATTAGACTTCCTTTCCAATGTGCTGAGGGCTGCAGGGTTTGACTCCCTGCGTAAATATTTCCGCCAGAAGCGCAACGGTTTCTCGAAGGGGGGGGTGGGCAAATGAGAGGGCAGAAACCAACCAAAGAATTCCCTGCTGCCTTGCAAACTAAAGAGGAGCTTTATTTGCTAACAGTGACCAGGTAAGAGTCTGCTCATTAGTGTCTTTGTCTCATCTCATCTCACCTAATTCTCATCAGGGGAAACAAGGTAACCAGGGAGTCTCTTTTCCCAAGACTGCTGTGTGTGTTACTTTACCCACAAAGCAACTCATGTTTACTGCTGGCTTCACCATTATAATGTGGTCAGATCATCTCCTTCAATGCGTTGAGTGCAAGACTGAGTGGAAAACCCTCAGATGGCCTCTTCCTACATTTGCCGCTTCTGGGGGGGCAGCAGTGAGCAGTTATGAATGAATGTTTTCAATTTATCACACCGCCACCACAGGGAATTGTAGAAGATTAAAATGCCAGTCCCTTGGCATCAAGCTAGAACTGTGGAAAATGCCCTCACTCAATGTTTCTAATGGCATTAATTTCTCTTTTGTTATTCTAGGTGGTCTATAGGACAAAACTATCTCATGTGTAGGTGGGAAAGAATCACCATACTGACATTTGCAAACTGGTCCAGGCAATATCACACCTATGTGTTGTCTTGTATATTTTTTATATAGTGAACCTTTTCTTGTTTCTTTAAAAATGTTAGTGTTATCTGGGATTTTTACTACAATGTTCCTTGTGTTTTCCA
The DNA here is from genome assembly GCA_032468155.1 of Oxyrhabdium leporinum. NCBI lineage: Eukaryota > Metazoa > Chordata > Lepidosauria > Squamata > Cyclocoridae > Oxyrhabdium > Oxyrhabdium leporinum. The sequence goes on from JANHFL010004132.1 coordinate 81,846, forward strand.
ATACCTTTCTCAGCTAAATTTCTCATATTTCCCTTAAGAGCTTATTTGGAATATGACCTCTCTATATAGCTTGCATTTAAGTCTAGAAGTTAGCTGATCTGATATTATTTCTGAAAGTATTTCTGCACAGCTGCTTAGTCTCAGAAAGATCCCCAAAACAGATGAAAGTCTTTTCCTAACAAAATCTATAAAACCTCTAAAATATTAAGCAATGTGGTAAAATTAAAGGCAGATGCTACCTTCAGACACAAAAAACAGTTCTTGTTTTTTTAATTTAGGTATCATACTAAGAGCTATTAGCAACCAGATTGAACAAAAAAATGCTTTTCCACCTGAAATCCGTCAAATGTGGGACTACTGTAGTTGAAGTTCTGTCATTGGGGTGTCATCAGAGAAAAGGCTCTGGCTTATATTCCCACCTTTTTCGGTGATATAAAGCTAGCGTCAGAAGATAACTGTGACTTGTTGGCAGATTCACATGAGCAGGACAGCTTTTCACACACATAAATGTCTGAATTTATAGACTGTAATGACATTGATTGACTGACTGATTATGTGCCATGAGGACAGTGTCAACTCCTAGTGATAACATCAATAAAGTTTCTCCGTGATGATCTGTCCTTAACTTGGTGTTTCAGGTTTTCCAACTATGTACCCATCACCACAGTAACTGAGCACAGTCCCATTACTGCTTGTCATCCTTTCTTCTTTTTCCTTCCACTTTTTCCAGCATTAGAACTTTTCCCAGAGGTCTAGGTCTTTGCATAATGTGTCTAAAGTAGGATCATTTGAGCCTGGTTATTTGTGTCTCAGAGTTTTTAAAAAAAATAGATTGAGAGGAATCATTTCCAACTGAATTATTTTCCACTACAGAAAAGGCTTTCTTATTCTTATTCTGCATCATAGCATTTTATGAAAGAAAAAAATTATTTATCAACAGAAGCCATGAATAGTAAATCGCTTGTAGGTATTCCCTAAAAAAATGGGCCCATGCAAATAAGCACGTGAGTCATTTGTTTTCCTTACCCTCCAGTCCTTGAACAAAGAGGAGAGATTGTAATCTAAATTAAGTAGATTTAGGATACATTTTTTCATCATGAAATGAAAGTGGAAGTTTCTGCATGAGAGTCAATTTCTACACAGCTCTTCTTTTCCCTTGCACTCTGCTTTCACCCCATCTTGCCTAAGAAGTTTGGCAAGACAGCTGAATGCCTGATCATCAACTGTGCTAACAACTGTGCTATTAAACTAATTGTGCTAAATTAAACATCAATTGTACTAATAATTGTGCAACATTAAACTATTAAAGCTAAAAGCAAATTCAAAGTAATTCAAACAGAGATGTGCCACTCTCTGAACACGTGTTCATTGATTGTGCACTTATTTTGTTTCTTTAGTTGTTTTAGAAAAGGAAAAAAAATATTGGGCAGCAGAATGGGATTTGAAGCAGCTGTCACAAATGTTTCTGTTGCTTCACTGAGCTGTTCTTGAGAAAAACCTTGGATTACTTTTTCCTGTGAGAAGTGAAACATAATCTGAATGATAAAAGCACTAGCTTTTTCCATCATATCAATCATAAATTGAATTCTGGCAAATATGATGAAATTGATTGAAAATACAGAAATCTCCATTTTGTGAACAAAAACCTTTTAAAATGACACAGATGGGATGGGAGTTTTAATTTTCCAATTTAAAAACTCCCACGTGAGTTTTTTTCTGTTTTCTCTCACTCTGATGTCTATTTATTCCTTCCAGATGTTAATGGCTTAATTTCATATTGTGGATCCCTTATACTGAAAATGCAAATATATGATTACTTTTAAGGGCTGCCAAGGTATGAGAACTATCTAAATATTCTTTGAACTAAGGTATCTAAGATTTTTTTTTCCCCTTCCATTACTGGTAACAGGAAACACACGGATGAAAATGTCATCATACAAATTGTTGTGTTGAGGGGCAGCTGTGTTTTAAGCCAAATGCAGTAAGCAATTCTTGTTACACATTCTGAATATGATATAGCTGGGATCTGCATTATCCTGAATGATCCAGGTGCAGTTTCACTGTCGATGTCTAGTTTGGTCCAGACAAAAATCTCCATTGAAATCCTTCAGCATAAACTTCTCCTACATCCTGATTTCTCAGCACCTCATCCCAAAAAGTGCCCAGAATTTCGATATTGTGATAAACAACACAGCATTGGAGTAGCATCAGCAATATTTTTTCCTGGTTGTTAAACTCTTGTTATGAAATTTAAATCTACATATAATGACTGATAATGCAGGTGAAAAATGACCCTTCGGTCATTTTTAAATTATTAGAGTTAAATTCTGCCTTTATTTTGCACGTTCACCATGCCATCTTCGCTGCCTAAGGGAGGACTGGAACCCATGGTCTCCCAGTTGCCAACACAAATATTATCTACTACACCAACTGGCTCCCTGTTATTATCATGAAATAGTCAATGTTCAAACTTGAGTCCAGCAGGAACGATGAGTGCTGCTATCATAGCAAATGTTTGGGTCGCATGGAAAATTTAGATGAGAGCTTAGTTTTTGCTCAGGTCTATCTTGTTTGCTTCGGGAGATACGGAAACCATTGGAGGCAGTATGAAACTCCTCCAGGAGTCAAAGGGCAACCATTTGGTTTAATATAAAAAGCCCTGAGAATCTCCTCTGGGTGTCAATGAGTGAGTGGTTGTTTACAAGAGCAGTTAAATTCCTCTTGGTCTTTCAGCTCTCTGTAAATTCTACTATCATCCCCTGAACACAGTAGTTGTACTGCAAAGAACCGAAGTGACGCACAAAAGTCAAACACGATTTTATGAACTGTCTAAATTCTTTTTGTAAAGAATTCTGTCAAAAGTCCTTCCCCAAAATCCAGCCCTTCCAAACTATAGGGGCCGCGGTAGGCCAAAAGGGTATTATTAATACACAATGCCCACTAAACATTACACAGCAGGGAATTTTTTAGGGAATTTGGATAATTTTGTAAAAAGGAAGCAACAAATTACACTGGCAGAAAAACGCCACTTTTTTTTCTTTAACCTAGGGTATCATTTATGAAGGGAATGAGAGAGAACATATAAGAAATAGAAAAACCATTTTTTTTTGTAAGCCATTTGCTTTGAAAGCCCCTGGCAGCAGCAAATTGGACATTTGTCAAAACGGTCTCAATTCAAAAACACGAAACTGGAATATGTGAATTCTTGATTGTCTTGAAGGTAAAAGCTTGTCAAGAAATCCAGTGAATGATCTCTTATATTTTTGAGACTGGACACCCTGGAGCATTACACACACATCTAAATTTACTGTTAAAGTACTGAACTGGAACACACCTCTAGAAGCTATACAAGGCTATTGTGAAAATGTTTGTGAGGCACTCTGGAATTATCGTACAATTTTTAAGTCTTATTAAGACAACAGATAGATAATACTTTTCAGTTACATTGACCACAAGAAGGCACCATGGGATCAGTGTTGTTCTTAATTGGGATTCTTCAGATGTAGATAGCTAGATGGTTCAAACCCTCTACTGGGAATTGAACTCTCAGATCTTCGCACTTTTGATGATTATACAGGTAGTCCTCATTTATCAACCACTCATTCAGTGACTGAAGTTACAACATAACTGAAAAAGGAGCTTTACAACTGGTCCTCAAAGATGCAGCTATTGCAACATCCTGCAATCGCTTGATCACCATTTGCGAGTTTCACAGCCAGCTTCTGACATGCAAAGTCAATGAAAAAGCCAGCAGGAAGTCACTGTCATGTGTTATCATGCTTAATGACTGTGGGTGATTCATGTAACAGCAGCTGGGACTGATATTGTAACTCAGTGTGAACATATGACATTTTACTTAACCATTGCATCACTTGATTATGTTGGAAGAAATATCCATCTGGCTCAGTTCCAAACTGGGAGAAAGACACTAGAAACAACATGGAGGCTGATTGGAAAGAAAGTTTTATTGATGAAGCAGAACCACCAGGGTTCTGGGGCAGCTGACAAAATGAAGTTTAGAGTGGGTGGGTTTTTATACTTTCTGGATTCCTATGGAGGTCATGTATGGGTTATGTAAGAGTCATAGCTGGCTCTATAGGCAAAAGAGGAAATGCAAACCCTAAGTGTTTGTCTGAACTAATTTTGTCAACTTTTGGCTTAATTGTGTTGCTTATTGTTTTGCTTATCTGAAGTTCCTGCCTGAGCCAGTCTTTCTGAATGTATTACCAAATCTACTGGCCTCCTTAGTTTCTGCTTGGGGCAGAAAGACTGAGGCTGGTTTCTGTCTCCCTTAAGAGCATGTTTCTCCATTTCTCCCTTTGGGAAAATATAATATTCTGCTTTTTTAATATTCCTCAAAAAATTTCATTCTTCGGGGTATGGGAGTGGGGCATTATATCCCAAAGCCCCAGCATGATGATCATGGATAATTTAAAAAAAACAAACCTGGATCCTATCAAGTATATTTGAGAACATGGCCCTCTTCTTGTCTTATTCCAAAGATATTCAAAAGAAAAAAATCAAGTTATTCCAGTCCTTATCTCCTCTGTTTCTCTCATCTCTATCTCTATATCTCTACCTCTATATCTATTTCTATTTGCATGTTTTGTTTTCATATCACCAAGGGAAGGTTCTCTGATTTTTTTTAAAAAATGTGAAACATATTTCTCTGATATAATGGAAGGCCACGTTTCAAAGATGCCTGGGTTTTTCTTAGACACAAGCCAGATCCAGTTCTAGTATGTCATTTTTAGAGAGAAGGGTGAGGGAAGACCCCCTTTCCTAGAAGAATGAAATATTTTGAGAAATATTAAAAAGGCAGAATATTATATTTCCCTAAAGGAGGAATGGAGAAACATGCTCTTGGAAAGCTGCCCCCAGCTTCCTTAATAGCCCTAGCAGATATTTTGTGCCCATTGAGAAAGATTGGGCCAGCCTATCTACAAAACAAAAGACCTTCAGCTCCAGGGTGAAGGGATTAAGATATGATCCTTCAGGACATAATAGGATTAACCCACTACTGGCTAGCAACAGAGCTCACCACATTGCACAATCTACTAAGGAGATTGCATCACCCTCCAAACTTCAACCAAACTTAGCTCAGGCAACCTAAAGAGCCAGCTATGATCCCCTACAGCAGCCAATAGAATACATGAACAGGAAGTTCAAGTGCAAAGCCCAAAAGAAGATATAAAAGCCACCCACTCTCAACTCCATGTGGTCAGAATCACATGTGCTTGGTGGCTCTGCTTCATTAAACCTTCTTTCCAATCAGCCTCCATGTTTCCAGTGCCTTTCTCGCAGCTTGGAACTGAACCAGATGGATATTTCTTCCAACACAAGCATCCTAGATAAGAATACAGGTAGTCCTCCACTAACAAACATTCATTTAACAATTGTTTGAAGCTACAACAGCACTGAAAAAAGTAATTTATGACTGGTCCTCAACTTATGATCATCATAATAGCCCGACGGCTATTGGGGTGCTTGGCAACAGGCATATATTTATGATGGTTGCAACATCCTGGGGTTACATGATCATCATTTGCAACCTTCCCAACCAGCTTCCAACAAGCAAATTCAAAGGGGGAAGCTGGATTTGCTGAATTATCACATGGTTCACTGAACAACTGCAGAGTTTCACTTAACAACCTTGACAAAAGTCATAAAACCAGGCACAATTCAGTGAACGTTTAGCAACAAAAATTCTGGAGTCGAGGATGGATTTCTGGATTTATCTTCTCTACTTCCTCTCTTCCCATAATGATAGAAATGCCTATAAGGAAATGGCAATCCACTATAAATGGTGAATTGTATAAAACTCTACTCAGTGATCTACCCAAGCTCACTTTTGATGGTCAAGCACATCACATATTTACTTATAAAAACAGTCCTCTGCATTGGGGAACTTTCTACTGAGAGAGAGGTTAGACTTTTGCCCCAAAGGTTTTCCATTTGAGCTCTGCAGATATTTGTAGAGTGCTATACAGTCATTGTGGTTTGAAATTTAGCATTTCACTGCACATTATTCATTATTCGTTGTTCTTTGATTCCAGAACTTTGATAACAAATGCCTTGAGGAACAAAGAACAACATGCTGTCATAGATCTTAATTGACTTAAAAGTTTATATATTGTATCCGTTTTGCTTTTCGTTCATTTTCTGATTCATTTTCTTATGATGATTAGTCATCAGCCCACAAACATTTTTGTTTGGCCTCTTGAGTTATCTAGCGTTTTATGTCCTATATATATCTGTATACGACTTGCTTCTAGAAATTGTGGGTACTCCAACACTGGAGGTTTTTAAGAGGAGATTGGACAACTATTTGCCTGAAATGGTCTAGGGTTTCCTGCTTGAGTAGGGAGTTGGACTAGAAGCCCTCCAAGGTCCCTTTCAACTCTGTTATTCTCCATCTATTCTCCTTTTTAGAGCATTTGTAAGAAAGCATCAGAGAACGGAGATCTTTCTTCTTCTAAGGAGGGATTTTATGTCTATCCATGGAGGGCTAAAGTTGTGTCTTCCTAAAGTTGAATCTCCTGACTCATCTGTCTCCTTAAGATTGCAATGTTACAGTTTTAAAAGAATAGACAATTTAATTGAGCCTGAAACTTAACAGATAAACTTTTTGGATAAGTCTTATATATAATCCCAATAGGAGTCATAAATTGATAGCCTAGTGATCAAACAGTGATGCCCTTTGGGCCATCAGCTGCTCCTCAATCCTTTTCAAAGGCAATACCACTTTGAATACAATTTTCAGGTCTCTCGGATCAAATCTTTGTTGTCCATCTAGGAATGTTACAGCAAATAAAGAAGAAAAATTGGCAAAACATTGCAATTAAATGCCAATACTATTCTAAGGCAAAGTAAGGTTGATTTTTTTCACTCTCTAAAGTTTCCAGATATTTTACAAGACCAGCCTGAAATAATATAAACAGGAAGCAATACAAAGGGATGGATCATAGAATGACAACCGCCCATATTAGACACGTATATGACAAATACATGAGCAAGGCTAAAAAGTGTACACAGAGGGCTTTAAATATAGACCCCAGTTAACATACCATATGGATGTGTTGTTTGGGAAAAAATATTTATAAAATGGTTTTTCCAAATGTTTAATCTACAGCAGATGCATTTTGCATTCGTCTGTTTGGGTTGGCATTGACTGCAGGAGATTTGATTAATCATACAGACCTCCTGTAGCAGAGGAAACAAAGGCTATTATAGGATTCATCTGTTTATGACTAAACAGAAAAAGATTTCTGACTCCATCAAATAAGCATGTCCTCTCCAAAAGGTCTCTGGAATGGAGAGGGTTATGAGTAAGCTACTTTCCATGTTTCATCTTCCTTTCCTGTTCTGGAGACTTGCTCTTCTTTCTTTGTTTCAGCAAGAGATCAAATTATTCTGTGTATCATGCTTGGAAACACTCATACACAAAACCACTATATATCTGATTTGGTTAATCATAGGTGTATTCCTTTGCCTTCCTGAGTACTCAAAAACTCTTTGAGTACTCTTTTCATTTCAAAACAAAAATATCCAGAACATTTATTGCATCCTGTTCCATGCAGATTTGTCATGATGTAAAAAAGGTGCTTCCATCTCTAAAACTGTCTTATACTGAAGGCCTAAATATTCCAGATATTGTTGAGTTTCAGTTGCCATCCATCCATCCAATATAATTTTTAGTTAATGGGAATCTGAATCCAGTAGAAAAGAGAGACATTCTCTTGTTGTTCAACACCAGAAATATAACAAAATAACAGAATAACCGAGTTGGAGAGGATCTTGGAAGTCTTCTAGTCCAACCTCTTGCTCAGGCAATAAACCCTACACCATTTCAGACAAAGGGTTGTCCAATCTTGTCTTAAAAACCTCCAGTATTGGAGTACCCACAACTTCTAGAGACAAGTCATTCTACTGATTAATTGTTCTAACTGTCAGGAAATTTGTCCTTAGTTCTAGACTGCTTTTCTCCTTAATTAGTTTCCATCCATTGCTTCTAGTCCTACCTTCACATGTTTTGACCTCTCTCTTTTTTGTGGCAGCCCCTTAGATATTGGAACACTGCTATCATATTTCCCCTAATCCTTCTTTTTATTAAACTAGACATAACTAATTTCTGCAACCATTCTTCACATGTTTTAGCCTTCAGTTCCCTAATCATCTTTGTTGCTTTTCTCTGTACTCTTTCTAGAGTCTCAACATCCCTTTTATATTGTGGTGACGAAAACTGGATGCAGTATTCCAAATGTGGTCTTACCAAGGCATTATAAAGTGGTATTAACATTTCACATGAACTTGACTCTATCCCTCTATTAATGTGGCCTAGGACTATGCGGGCATTTTTGGACTCTGCAGCACACTGCTGGCTCATACTTAAATGATTGTCCACTTGGACTGTTTCTAACTTTTTTTTTAATTAGGTCTCAATTATTTTAATGGTATGAGAGAATTTTGATAAACTTTCCTGGATGAAGTATGATGCTCTATTTATTTGGTTTATGAGGTAGCTAAGGGGCGAGCATACAAGACATGTCCTTCATCTCACTGGAAACATGTTCAGCAGCCTCCAGCTTCCTTGACTTTTGACACTCTATTAACACCAAAGGAAATATATTGTTGTCATCTTCTCTGTCGAAGTCTTGCAGGATAGTAAAGAGTTTTAAATGTGTACTTCCATATTACAAATTAGTTTGCGGTTATTAAACTTTTCTTAATGTTATGGAATTGGTTGGCCTGTAAGTGACATGAATGAAGGCTATTATTACTATATAACTATAATTATTGCTATTATTCTCACTTGAGACACAAATAGCCAGGCTGAAATTATCATATTTTGGACATATTATTTGAAGATCTATCTCTCTTGAGAAATATATTATAACACAGGGAATCGTATAAGGCAAGAGAAAAAGAACCAAGGTGGATACATTTGATTACACCAACGATAATTGGAAATACTGAAGGGCCAGTCTGGGGACAAATCATTGAACTGAATTGAATTGAATAGTTTATTTGGCCAAGTGTGATTAAACTCACAAGGAATTTGTCTCTGGTACAAAAGCACTCAAGCTAACTGCAAAGCAACAAAATAACAAAAACAATAATAACAAAAACAATAATTAATTTATTTTATTTGTTTGTCAAAAGTACAAGATAACAAGTATAGGTATGAACATAAACATGAACAAACAAAGTAAATAGAGATAAATGGGGACAATAAGAGAGGGACGGTAGGCATGCTGGTGCGCTTATGCACACCTCATTTAAGAACCTTTTGAGAATGGGATGAGGTCCACAGTAGACAGTTTAAGATTGAAGCTGTGAGGGTTTGAGGCTGATAATAATAGTAATAGTAATAGTAATAATAATAATAGCAACAACAACGGTGATGATGTGTCAGGCATCATCATCATCATCATCATCATCATCATCATCATCATCATCATCATCATTATTACTATTACTATTACTATTATTACTATTATTATTATGGCATTTGACACATTACCCCACAGCTGGATTAATGCCTGTCTGAAAAACTTTGGAATCAGCAAAAATATTTGTACATTTTTAAAAGCAAATATTCAAAAATGGAAACACAGTTCTAACAGCAAATGGGAAGAACATTGGTGAAGTCAACATTAGATGAGGAATCTTCCAAGGAATCTTCCAAGGTGACTCACTTTTGCCATTACTGTTCAAAATTGCATTAATTCCACTGACAATAATCCCATGAAATACAAAACTGGGATACCAAATCTGAAGCCAACATGGCAAGATAAAACATCTACTATTCATCAATGACTTAAAACTGTATGCGAAAAGCCCCACTGAACTTGAATCAATACTCAACACAGTCCAAATGTTCAGCAGCAACATCAAAATGAGCTTTGGACTTGAAAAATGTGCTATATTATCCATGCAGCAAGGAAAAGTGGAAAAATAGAAGGAATAGAACTGGAAAATGGAAGCATAGTGAAACCATTAGCAAAGTATAACAGTTACAAATACTTAGGCATATTAGAAGCAGATAACATCTTGAGTGGAAAAGTCAAAGAGTCAACGCAAAGGAATACATCAAGAGGGTCCGCAAAATATTAAAATCAAAGCTGAATGCTGGAAACATAATTAAAGTAATTAATACATGGGCAGTTCCAGTGATATACTACCCAGCTGGAATCATCAACTGGACTTTGGCTGAACTGGAAAACTTGGACTGGAAAACACGCAAACTTTTGAATATGTACCATTCTTTACATCCATGAAGTGACATCGACAGGTTGTACCTTCCAAGAAAAATAGGGAGCAGGAGGCTATTGCAAATCCACCAAACTGTAGAAAAAGAAAAATGAAGTTTGACTGATTATGTGAAGCAAAATACAGCAAAATTGCTGCAGGCTGTGAAAACAGAGAACATTATAAAAACAACAGAAAAAAAGGCAAAATATAAAGAAAAACAGCTGGATGACAGATTAAATAGATGGAAAACCAAATCTTTGCATGGACAGCACTTGAAAAACATTGAAGAAAAATGTGATTACAACTTTACACGGGCATGGCGTAAGATGGAAACCATCAAGAAAGAAACAGAAGGTTTAATACTGGCTGCTCAAGAAGAAGCACTACAAACTAATGCCATGAAAGCGAAGATACAAAAATCCACTGAAAATCCAAACTGCCGACTTTGCAACGACAAAGTTGAAACTGTTTCACATTTAATATGTGAATGCAGCAAAATTTCACAAACTGATTACAAAGCTAGATACTAGTCATTATGTAAAAAAATACAACTTATCTGTATCCAAAAAGTCATGGGAACATAAAGTGGAAAAAGTTATCGAAAATGAGAAGGTGAAGATCTTTTGGGACTTTAGAATACAGACGAATTGCCATTTGGAACACAACACGCCAGATATTACCATTATCAAGGGCCAAATCATACAATTTATTGACATCGCTGTACCAGGATTTATTTATTTATTTTATTTATTATATTTATATACCTCCCCATTCCGAAGACTCGGGGCGGTTCACAGCTTTTAATTAAAACAATACAATGTACAGGTTAAAAATTAATTAAAA
>JANHFL010004133.1:4665-21870 GCA_032468155.1 Oxyrhabdium leporinum
TCTATTCTTTGAAGGTCTAGCAGATTGTGGGGTGCAGTGAAGACCCAGATGCCATCAGTCAATAGGGACCTCCACTCTGGGCTACCCAACCCTCTCCTGGCTTGTGCTGTAAGCGGCAGCCTCTCCTGCTGCCCTTGCCTTCCTTGGCAAATGCATGCCGCTAATTGGGTTGTGTGACAGAAGCTGGTGTGCTCACCAGGGAATTCTAGGAGTTGGAAGTCCACACATCTTAAAGTTGCCAAGATTGAGAAATGTTGCCTTACAGTATAAAGAAACATACTCTTTGGAAAATTATCTTTGACAAAAGGAAAAAAATTGAAACCACTGCATACGCTCTCTGAATGACCCGGGTTTTGCAAGCATCTGCCAAAGGATTGGTTGCATCTCTGCTCTAAACTTTGAAGCAAGCACAGAATAGAAAGAAGGGTGCATTTCTTGAGCGACAATGGAGGAGGAAGCCCATTGAGTTAGTGGTCCAGCCCCAAAGCCTCCTCCTGTTGCTCAGTTCCATTTTCTGGCAACTCCGTCCCTGGTTTTCTTTTGCAGACCTTTCCACGGTGACCCCCATCAATGACTTCCACAGCATGGATTCTGTGTCCCTGGCCAAAGGGGAGCGGCTCATGCGCTGCAAAGTTGGCGGTGTCTATCGGCTGCTGGACCTGTATGGCTGGGCACAGCTCAGCGGCACCACAGTCACGGTGAGTCATGCCGTCCTCCTCTCTCCTGGCCCAGCCTTCGTTACAGGTGGAAATAAAACTGGGTTTCTTTTTTTAACGAGATTGTACTCTGGGCTTAAAGCAAGTAACTGTCTTTTAGAAGGATCTAAGATCCTCTCCATCTTAGTATGCAGCGAAACATGTTAGCAAGCAGTGGAATGAACGGATAATTGTCGGGGATCCTTCGTGGGTTATTAGGCAGAGCAAGAAGAACCATGTTTGAGCTGCAGACCAGCCAGTGACTGAGCTGTTCTTGGCTGCTTATTTGAGGCAGGAGTACATCAGAAGAAGTAGAGACTTCTGCTTCTCCTAGTCTTCAGCACCCAGCTGCCCCCATAGGCCGTCTGCTGGGAGATCGGTGGGCTTCCTTTGGCTGGCCATTGTGAGAACTGCTGGACAAAATGATCCAGGGGTCCCATTCAGCGGGGCGCTGCTTATGTTCTTAACCAATGAATGAAGGAGAAATTAACCCTTCCTTCCTTCCTTTCACAGCTGAGAGTCAGCAAAGAACAGGAACATTTCCTGGTTTGTCCCGAAGGCCTTTCCTGTCATGAAGTTACAGCATCCAGCTTGGTGAGAATGCAAAACTCTGGAGTCCAGCTCTGTTCCCACGACTGCAGATTGGAGCTTTGTAGCCAGCTGTATTTGCTCGCTCACAGCCGTCTTTAAAAGCAGCCTGTCTAGAGTGAAACTGCTCGTCCTGAAAAACGGGGACAGGTGACAAAATCCCCTCTAGAATTTGACGGTCAGGCTGCCCCTTGGATGATGGGTGCACAGTCGTAGAATGTTAGCCTCGTGCACAGGAGAATTCTTCCCCCCGTCAGAGATCTTTTTGGGACGGCAGACTCTGTCCTGAATAGATCTCCTGTGCGTGGACTAGGGAGAAAGAAGAGGCTTGTCCAGCAAGGGAACATTTGAGCCAATTCAAAATTTGCATTTGTGACATCCTGTCCTCTTTATCTCTTGCATTTGTTGTTGTTCAGTCGCCAAGTCCGGCCCGGCCCTTCCTCTGGCACCACTGCTTCCCTTCCCCACTGGCTGAAGAAAGCTGCTCTGGCCGGGGCAGGTGCCCGTCTTCTCATGGGATGTCCCACCCCTCCTTCCTCTTTCCTTCACAGATTAAAGTGAACATCCTGGGGAAGGTGGTGGAGCAAGGCAGCACCAGCTTTCCATTGGACTCCCAAGGATTCAGCCTGCACTCGGCCATCTACGCGGCTCGGCCTGACGTGAGATGTATCATCCATCTGCACACACCTGCCACAACCGCAGTAAGGGTGGGGCCGGGGAGGACGGGACAGGGGTCCACCTACCTAGCAGAATGCCGAGACACGGGGAACAGAGCTTCAGGCTGATGGGTGGATGAGGCAGGCATCTTCTCAGAGATGACACACACATCCCGGTCCCATTGCCATTCACCGCCTCCAGCCCTCTGGATGCAACTCACAGTTGTTGGATAGGTCACGCATTGTGTTACACCGTAGATCTGTTTTGTGTGGGTTGAGTGTGCTGGGATAGTGGGCAAGCCAGATATAATCCAGTGTGTGAAGCTGGACGTTAATGTCGCGCCAGAGCTGGCCTAGAAATGCTTTGCGGAGGGTGCCCTGCGCAGCCTCCAAGGGGAAAGGAGTAGCCGGAGCAGCTGTGATGCCACCAAGCAAGGAACCCGGAAGGCAGACAGGTTGGACACTCCGAAGGGAGGAGAAGCCCTCTGGAAAGGAGCCGTCAAGAGTGGAGTGCTGAGGGGAACTGAAGGCGACTGCTTTTGCTCTCCCTCCAACACGAAGCAGCCGTGGGGTGCCTAGGCGTCCCTCACTGGCCCATGTCTGTAGGGCAGCATTTCTTAGTTAGCTACAACTCCAGGTATGGAGGGTTTAAACTCCAAGTCAGTTTGGTCAACGGTTCTGCTTGCATCTTGCAGGATATTATAACGTTAAAAAAAGGATGACAGTTGCATTCTAGAAAGTTTTCTGTTTGACCTGGAAAGGCATTCAGAGCATGCAGAGAGTTTTTTATGCACAACTAAAACATGGAAATCTTTGCTTTCCTTCTTTCACAGGTCTCTGCAATGAAACAAGGTCTCTTGCCAATTTCCCACGATGCACTGCTGGCAGGTGACATGGTGTATTTTGACTTCAATGGTGAAATGGAAGGAGAGGCAGACAGAATTGAGTTGCAGAAATGTCTCGGACCCACCTGCAAGGTTAGGCCTGCGAGGTGTGGTTTGAGTTCTGATGTAATCTTGGATTTCAACTAAATCTCTGCCCAGACTGGCCCGTGGGACTTATACTTCCTTGCATTAGAACATGAGAGAGGTTCGGAATTGAGATAAAGTTTTCGTATTCTTTAGCTGTTTATATCAGAACCCATTTCTTGCTGTTTCTTTGGGCAGGTTTTAGTGCTCCGAAATCATGGCCTGGTGACCCTTGGAGACACAGTGGAAGAAGCGTTCTACAAGGTCTTCCATTTGCAGGCGGCCTGTGAAGTCCAGGTGAGTTCCAGAACAACAGAAGAAGGCGCAGGCTTCTGCATTGCTTTGCCTCACAGAAGTAGACGGAAGGAAATGTTCCATTCGGCAGGAGATGCCTGCAAAAATAATATTCTTCAGTGGAATTTTCTTCCTCTCTCCCTTCTCCTTAGCATGTAAAGACACTATAATGACTACTCGCTTGTAGGGAGGGGGTGGTAGATTTGTGTCAATTAGTCGTGGGAAACATTTTCCTACTATGCTATTTTTTTGTGATAGTCTCATCTTCATGGTAACTTGCTCAAGTGTGGATTTCCCCTGTCATACATGACCAGATTGTCCTTCCTTCCTTCCCGATGCCACCATGCTGATATGCTTACTAACATTCTGGTTGACTTAGACTGGGCAGCTCAGAAACCCTTTCAAGAAAACCCTCCCTGGGCGTTTGATTGGGTCTGCTAGAATGTAATCATGCAAACCTGTCTGTATTTTGCAAGAATATATTCGATTTCATGATTATAAAATGAGGCAGAAGGCGGCTTGCAGGCAGATGACTTGGAGCAGAAGCCCTTATTCAGTTATGGCCAAATGGGCCTTTGAAGCATGACCGGAGCCTGCAAACCATGGCTGGGATGTCAGGAGGCGATGCACAGAAACCGACGCTGGTCCAGGCTGCCTTCTACCTTGTGCCCCGCTTGGGAATCTCCTGTGCCTCTCAGCTTCTCTGTTGCCATCTGCCTCCTCTAGGTCGCTGCCTTGTCTAGCGCTGGTGGACCTGAGCATCTCATCCTCTTGGAGGGGGAGAAACAAAGGCCTCACGATGTGGGTCTGGTCCGATGGGCTGGCAGCACCTTTGGGCCCATGCAGAAGAGCCGCCTGGGAGAGCATGAATTCGAAGCGCTAATGAGGATGCTGGACAATCTAGTAAGTTTGCGAGCAGAGAAGCTCCCCCAATACATCCCCTGACCTTGTCATAACATTGGCATTCCTCCAAGTAGATATTTGTAAACCAAACTGGGTCTTTGGAGGGAAAGAGGCAAGCTTGAGCAGGCGGGTTTTGCGGTGCTTCTGCTGGCCCATCAGACATGGGCTCCTAAAAAAAAAGAGCTGACATCCGAGCCATTGAGGGACCACATTAAACACACAACCCCCACACAAAGCACCCCTGCTGGATTATTGCTGTGTTCACTTCAGGGCTCCATGTGGTCTTCCAGCATCTCTATGAAGTTCCAGAGCCCTTTTTCTTTTGAAAGAGTTTTGCAAGACAAAATAGGTGCAGGTAGTCGTCATTCAGTGGCTTTAATTGGGACCTGCAGCTCCATCAATAAACAAACCAGTTGCTAAATAGGAAATCACATTCCTGCATGTGTGCTTTCCTTTTCCTCCATTCCCCTGGAACGCTGACCCTGGTGCTGGGATAATGAATAAGAAGGAAATTAATGTTTGTATTTACAGTTGGAAAGGAAAGGAAAGGAAGGGATTGCAAGAGAGTAAGCAAGCACACAATGGGAAATAGACATTGAAAGGAACATGCTTGTGCTGGCAGCTCAAGGATTTCCCATTGTGTGCACCCGTACTTTCTTATAATCCCATCTTCTCCAATCTCTCTGCTTTGTGAAGATATAAGTAAGGCATCAGAGAGATTGCCTACAGAATTCTCCCCCCCCTCCTTTGCAGAGTGGAGAAATTAGAGAAGAAGAGATTAAAAGAGAATAAGCAAACATACAATGGAGAATAACACTGGTCTGTTTATGTGCCACACTTGAGGCTGCCAGTGCCACCACCTTGCTTTCAAAATAAATTCCCTATTGTGTGATTGCTTAATCTTCTTTAATCCTTTCCACTAATCTCTCCATTCTGCTGGGGGCAGGGTGGGGGAGCAGAACAGCAGGGCAGGCACAGGACAATGCATACTGGCTATAATGGTGATCACGTGATTGAGTGACGCTGCAGAGGTGGCATTGGTCATAAAGTTGTGTTTTCAGAAATGTCATGCGCACATACAAATACACAGGTGTGTCTATGTAGAATCCATGCCCAAGAATTTTTACAAAACAGGAGGCATTTCAGGGTTTTGAGTCCCATTCCAGATGCTAGAATTTGCAAGAGCTGGATGCCAGGCAGATGTGCGGAAGGCAGGCAGGCAGGCTCTTGGTAGGAGCAGCGATGTGCAGTGTCTTCTTTCTCCCCCCCAGGGCTACCGGACTGGCTATGCTTACCGTTACCCATTTGTCCAGGAGAAGATGAAGCACAAGAGTGAGGTGGAGATCCCGGCCACCGTCACCGCTTTTGTCTTCGAAGAGGAGGCAGGGCCCATTTTCACCCTCCGGCAACACGCCCAGAAACAACAGAAAGAAAAGACCCGCTGGCTGAACACGCCCAACACCTACCTGCGTGTGAAGGTGGCGGAGGACAGCCAAGGCAGCGGCAGCAGCCAGAAAACCAAAGCCACGGTTAGAAGAAAGCGGGCACTTTCTTGCCCTGTGCACAATGCAGAGGATAGCTAAGGAAGGACAACCATCCCGTTGGTGACTCTAGAAATTGGGGGGAGCCCAACTATTGATTCCCCTTGCGGGGAGTAGATTTAGGAGCGGTGCAGCAGAGCAGATTGGGAAAATATCCGGGAATATGGGAACCGGGAAGGCAAAAAGCCAGCAGAGATGATAGAGCTTCCAACGTGGCACCAATTGGCTATGAGGAAAAATAGAGGACTGGGTTACCTGCCTTCCAGCTTGTGGGCTTCCCAGAGGATTAGATTAGATCGTGTTGCCAGCTGGGAAACCACAGGATTGGCCTTGGAAGGAAGAGCTAGGGCTGAGCAGCCGGGGTGGGTGAGCGGGTGGACAGTTCGGACACAGGAGAGCCAGAGGCTGCTCCATGGGGGCTGCAGAGGACACGCGCCCACCCCCAGGGACCAGAGAAGCTGAATAGAAGGACAGAAGGATCAGCTGGCAGTTCCTGCCTTGACTAGACTCTGCAGACAGAAAGGTGGCATTTTCCTACTGCAGTTACGGGTGCAGTCACAGAACCTGCCTTCTTATCAAAACATTTAGCACAACTTGTGTTTCTGACCTGATCTCCACACTCTGGTAGTTGCCAGACCACGTTAAGCAGCCCTGAGCATTGCCTGGGTGGGTAAAGGAAGCCAGGTGCCTCCTTCCCATCCTTCTCAAGCGCCTTTCCCGGGGAGCGGAGGGGAGGCAGCCACCGAGGGTTGCTCCTTTGTAGAGCTAAGGCGGAAGCTGACTCGACTGGCTTGCTCTCCAAACTCCGGGCTCCTACGTGGATTCTGATGGCTGCTCCAGGGAGGCCCCTTTGCCTTTCTTCAGCCGGCCCCTGTTTTGTTTCCCCCACGCTCTCCAGTGGATGAAAGCGGACGACGTGGAGAAGTCCAGCAGCGGCATGCCGATCCGAATTGAAAACCCCAACCAATTTGTGCCTCTCTATACAGACCCGCAAGAAGTCCTGGAAATGAGGAACAAGGTACAGGAAGGTTGTCTGGCTCCTCCAGTTGCTGTCTGAAAGGGTCCCTCCGTGTGTCTCTGCCCTGGCCCTGGGTTGCTCTTAGTGCCACTCGGGGCCTCCTGGAAAGAGGAGGCCGTCTGCAGCGGCAGGTCAGTTGCTGGTGTTACAGGGGTGAGGCCTGAGCCCTGAAGGCCGCAGGGGGCTTGATTCCTCTCGGGGTCCATGTGACCTTGGTGGCTCTGAGGGAGAAAGAACCAAGCAGCCTTTCTGAGCTCCTGACAAGTAGAGCAAAGGAACCCGCTGAGCTGAGGTCCAGCTGAGCTAAGGCCCGCTGAGAGGCGGCCTTTTACTAAAGAGGACGAGCCAAAAGGGCCACCTGGTTTTGGAATTTGTGGCACGGTCCAGCACGTCTCCCGCTTCGGACAGGGCTTTGGGCCAGGAGCTCCCCGGGGCCCCTTCCAGCCCTGGAATTCTGTGTTTGGTTTTGCTGCTGGCAAACGCATCTTCGACCTGGGCTTTGTTTTCTGCCCTCTGGTGTCGCAACCTCTGCCCGGGCTCCGTGGAAGGAGAAAGGGGAGAATCAGGCCACAGACATATCCCACCGCAAAGAACGTTAATTGTGCCACTTGCATCATGACACCAGGTGGCAGCAGCGGCAGGTGAGGTCATTGGAATGGTGGTGCCTAGCCTGCACTGGGCTCCGGCTGTTGCTGCCTGGCTGCTCCACTTGGAGGGCAGCTCTTGCTGGCCTTGCAGTGAGGGGAACAGCCTGGCCCCCTCCCCTTCTTCCGGAAGTAAACTCTTTAAGGGGGGAATCCCCCCCCCGCCTCAGTCTTTGCTGAGCAAGGGGCCAGAGAGACTTATAGATGGCTTGGGGTGGCCTCTCCTGGGCTACCAGGCAGACCCACACTCCCCAGATCCCAATTTGCTTGGCATGAGGATGGACAGTGGCCTCTTTCTGCCCGCTTGTGGCATCTGTCTCCCCCTTCCTCATCTTTCAAGTGGAGAAGCGTTCCTGCTCAGCTTCTCCCCCATGACAGGCCTGTCTGTCTCCCTGCAGATCCGAGAACAGAACCGCCAGGAGGTGAAATCGGCCGGACCCCAGTCCCAGCTGCTGGCCAGCGTGATCGCAGAGCAGAGCAGGAGCCCGGTAGGCATCGCAGGCTGGCACTGGCATAGGGGGCACCAGGCTTGGCGGTTCCCAGCCTGTGCTGCTCTCTCCCAGCCCTCTTCAGCCCCAGCGAACATCCCAGAGGGGCTGGAGAGGCACTGAGAGGAAGCTCTGCCCTCGGCTCTGGGTCCAAGATTTTCTTTTATTGGTGTATCAGATGGGAAGAAGTAGGTTTTGGCTCCTTCCCCATGAGACACTAGGGCAGGCAGAGATGTGGGTTGGCTCATAAAGTCCCCTGCCAACTTTCAGAATTTGAAATTGGCCAAAGCGAGGGAAGGTTGGGCCCAAGGCGCTTGCTGCTTTCGGCTGAATGGCAAAAGGAGCGTTGCAGGGGTGCAACCTGGCAACCCCCCAGCTCTTTCACGTACACGGGCCGTGTCACGGCGCATGTGCAAAAGGGAAAAGGCTCCTCTGCATTGCTGCTTTCATCACTGTGTGCGCACCGCCAGCCAGCCACACAAACTCATCACAGATGCTGTTAGAAAGTTGACTTCAGGCTCAGTTGTGGGGAGTTGTGGCATGAAAACTGCCAGGGGATAGTTATGCGTGACTTCTGTATTCTTGCAGTCTACCGAGAGTCATTTGGCCGATGGAGAGATGAAGGACGACTCTGGCGTGGAGGCCTCTCTTGAGCCCGAGCCCCCCAACCCCTTCAGCCAGCTAACCGATCAGGAACTGGAGGAGTACAAGAAAGAGGTGGAAAGGAAGAAGTTGGGCCTGGACGGTAAATGTCCTGGGACGGTCATTGCTACTGAGGCTGCAGGCTTGAGAAGGACTGCAATGAATGCAGGAAGGGACAGCTGAACTCAGCAGCGGCTCAGAGAAACCAGGGAGCATTTTTAGGGTGTCCAAAAGTGGTGGGTAGAAACTCGGGAGAGACGACTGTTGCTCCACTGTCTTTGTTTCCAGTCTGAGTTGTACTGCCTTCTTCTCTTCCGCCATCTCCTCCCAGGTGAAAAGAAGGACAGCAGTCCAGAGGAGGAAGTGACGTCCCCTGGAGAATCCACCATCAGCCCTCCCGAACAGAGCCCCACAAAGCCTGGGGCAAGGAGCCCTGCCAGGTCTCCCTCCAAAGCTCCGGAAGGTAGGGGCACCTTTGCGGCCAAAACATCCAAGGACCATCATGATCTCTAGAACTGTTGGACGCTGGATGGGATTTTTAGAAATCATAAAGAGAGATTATATTTGCCTGACAGCTGACTAGATGTAGAGGACAGGGAAACCCACTCTGGCCACCATTGCTAACAGAATAAGGCCTTAGTGGGTCCCATTTTTAAGATTGCCAGCTGGATCAACTGCCATAATAGATCATTAAAACTGATCGAGAGGGAATCTAGGGTGTCCTTCAGTGTATCAGAAAAGTCAAGGTGGGATTGTTGAGGCTGCCATCTTGACTTTTTGGACAATTCTCTTTTTATTACTTTAATGTTATTAAAATTTTACAACAATAAAACTAATACAAGCATAAAAGTAAAATAATAAGAAAAACAGTGCAGAAAATTAAAAAATTAAAATACATATACATATACATACATATGTGTGTGTGTGTGTGTGTGTGTGTGTGTATACGTATGTATGTGTATGTATGTATATATATATATATCCCTTCTCTTAAAATACAACAAATAACCTTCCTATATCCCATCTCTTATCTCTAAACAAACATTCAAAGCCTTGTCATTCAGTCCTGGTCAGCAAAAGTCCATCAAGGGTTACCAGAAATAATAACATATTTATTTTAACATAGATCAAATAAACCAATTTTACATTTCTTCCTGTTACTTCTATAAATCTTGATTTCATTTTTTTCTTTTTCCCTTCTCAGAAAATTCTTCAAAGTTTTAACAAGCCTCTATTGTAAATCCAATACAGGAAAATTATCCAAATCACTCTTTTAGTTTCTTATTTATATATGCCTTTTACTTATTAGACATCATCCAGTATCTCTTAGATGTCCAGTATAGCTTCTTTTTCCATGTCATTCTTGCAGTCAGTCATTTGTAAATCCACTTTCACATCAGTCTCAATCTTTTCTGAAAAAAATTATTCCTCTTCCATATTATCTTCTAGATATGGTTTAGCTTTAATGGCAGACATTTTTAAAATTAATTTATGAATCCATTTAAAAAAAATTATTCTCCAAATGTCTGATGTTAAAATATTTTGCTTCCTTCTGTAAGTCAACCTTATGTGTTGTAAAAATTGTAATCTTTCGTTTCCTCTAGAGTCCAATTTTAAGGTATTACCTTATAATATTTTTAATCAAAACAAAAGCATTCCCCCAAAGGAAGGATTTTTTATAATTAATTCCAAAAATTTATTTCACATTTACCTGGACCCTTAGTTTTGTTTTGCTTTTTTATGTTCTAAAATCAAAGTTCTTTTCATACATTTGTTGTTTGTTCCAAAAATAAAATATTAATTTCTTAAATTTGTAGTTAACTTGTAGTTAATAGTTTTTTTCATTATGAAGAAAATTTACCTAGCACTGTCAAACGTATTGATCCAAAGGATAATAAAAGTTGAAAAGCAGTTAAAGAAGTAACTTCCAAAAGTGATTAGAAAACCAAATATGCAAACCTGGTATCCTTTCAAAAACGCTGACTGCACTTTGAGCAAGATGGTTATTCCCTTGTCTCCCAGAGCGCTAAACCTGCCAGAGACCTGTCTGGAGCACTTTGGGGCAAACTCAAGTCCTCTCCATGTCCAGACAGGAATTAGAAAGAGACAGTCCGTTCTTGGACACTCCATTCTACTGCAGTCATCTGATCCATTTTTCACAGACTCGTCTTCAGTCTGCTGTTTCTTCCCCAGATGTTGTTTCTTGGACAGTTCTCCAAGGAACCTTTACAAGAATTTCTATAAATTTAAATACATACATGAAATTTTTAGCTTCCTAAGAAGACAAAAGGAGATAATATGCAAGCAAGCCAAGGAAGGAAGCTCAAAAGTTGTTAGAGAATTGTCTGCCCCATGTCTAGCCCTCATCTGTTCGATGGCTTTTTCTGGTATGAAAAAGAAGCAAAACCCACATTGCCCTGCAGTCATGCATTCGCGTCTTCCTCCTTGCACAAAATATCCAGGCTGTTGAGAAGAATGAAGACAGTCTGCATCATAAAAAAATGAGTGAATAATAGTCATTAGTTCATTCCAGCAAATAGCTTCCCACCATCTTCCTTTCACCGGCTTGTTTTACCGTCAAGCCGTAGGGTTTACGCGTTGCTGTCAGCTATTGTAAGTCTCCTTTGCGTTGGTTTAACATAATATGGAGTCCAGAGTTTAGGCTAGTGTCCCAGATTGCATTTCTGGATGTAGGAAAGCTAACAGAGATCAAGCTTGGTTTTGGAGAAAGCAGCTAAACCTGCTTTAACTAATTTCCAGAAAATTAAAAGATCCACATTTTTAAAAAGTCAAGTGTCAAGGTGGCCTGACCTGCACCACAATAGGTGTCTCCACTGATGACCCAGCTGACCTCCACTAGTGACCACACTGTGGCTTAACAATAGCAATAGCACTTAGACTTATATACAGCTTCACAGTGCTTTACAGCACTCTCTAGGCAGTTTACAATCTCAGCCTCTTGCCCCCGATAGTCTGGGTCCTCATTTTACTGACCTCGAAAGAATGGAAGACTGAGCCAACCTCAAGCTCTGTCAGGATCAAACTCCAGGCTATCGGCAGAGTTTTCCTGCAATACTGCATTCTAACCACTGCACCACTAGGGATGAGGGAGCTGTATGCATCCAACCCTGCATTCAGTCTCTAAAACAGTGTTTTTCAAACTTGGCAGCTGGGGAATTCTGGGAGCTGTACACATCTTAAAGATATCAAGTTTGAGAGACACTGCTTTGAAGTGCTTCAGACTCCTGACTCATACGTCACTATGTGGAGGAGGAGGAGGAGTTCTTCGGCCTTTCCCAGGCACAGAGCTTCAGTGGGAGGAGTTTCCTGGATAGCTTCCCTCCCTCAGGGAATGTTTTGGGGGGTGGGGATAGTTGTTGGCTAGAGAAGCATTCCACAAATGCCAAGCCAGGCACTCCCAAAGGAGTACAGAGGTTAGGTTTAGAGTTAGGTGCAGGTTTGAGAAGTTTATTTATTTATTTATTTATTTTTCACATTTATATACCGCCCCATTCCGAAGACTCGGGGCGGTTTACAGCTTTATAATTTGCAGGGTGTGGGCTGAATTCTGTGGATGGGATTTTTGTTTTCTGTTCATGGTCTAGAACCAGATGTTACTGAACTGTAACTCCTTGAAATCTTTGGTGCTTGCATCCCTCTTGGTAGAGCAGAAGGTCGTCACTTGACTTTACCCTGAGTAAACTAACTGAAGATCACACAACTCATTTTGCTCTAATGTTACTGAGTGCTTATTTTTCAGCTCCATAGACCTCAGGTGTATTCAGATGTAAACATGAGGGAAGGTCTTCGGGAAACAGGGAAAGTATCTAGTATAAACTGGCTTATTAGGGGAAAGAAAGGGAGAAAAGAACCCAATTTATTCAGCAAACTCCCCTGAAAATCCCCGGGACTTGATTGAACTATGAACATTCCATTCTATTTTTCAACTGTGGCATTTGTTATCCAATAAAGAAAGAAGAATTGTTTTCTGTCTCCAGTTAAATAAAGACAACGAAGACAGTGTTCAAAGAATTTCCTGGGTCTATAGCAGCAGCAGCTACCATCAAGGAAAATGACAAGCAAGAAGATCAGGTCAGTAATGCCTTCGTGTGCTTGGTTTTCAAAGGTCAGTGATTCTGTTCACATGGTGTTTGTCATTATTGAGAGAAATAAGTTGTTGAACATCAGAACAAAATTTAACTGGAGGAAGGCAAAGGGTTCACAATCTACTGTAAATGTCCTCAGAGTAGAAATTAATAATAACCGCAATGATTGAAACTGCTTTAGCCAATGTTCTCCCATTCATACTCATATTTATGTCTCGTGGTCTGTTTTTACTATACCATCATCAAAATCTGCAAAGTTTCCTCCAAGAGCACCACAGAAGAGGAATGGGATTTGAAAGCATTCTCATTCTTTTTAACAAACGTTGGTAACTATCTCCTCTTTCTTCCCAGCCTTCCAGCAAAATTAATCAATGGAGGTATAGCTGGCCTTGTAGGGGTAACTTGTGTGTTCCCCATTGATTTGGCCAAAACCCGTCTCCAGAATCAGCAAGGGCGAGCAGTCTACACAGGCATGTGCGTGAGTGATGGTACAGAATATTATGCTTTGAGCTGAAAGGAATCAAAATGAGTTCTACTGATGCATTTCCTAATACTATTAAGTATGCATCAAAATTCCGTTTTCTTTACCCGTAATGTTTTCAATGAATCTTATAAAGCAGCAACTCTCAAAACTTCTAACCTATATGTTGCAGACCCAGCCATTCTGAAAAGCACAAGTTTGGGAAAGATGCTAGAATTGATGGGGGGGAAATTATCTTTCCCACAGTTGCTGGCAAGCGTAATTGACTGACTGTTAATCATTCAAAAATAAAATCAATAATGAAAAAGAATCCTTCTGTATATTTACTAAAAGCTGAATGTAATTGAGCCTTTCAACTGTCTTGGTGCCATAGCTAAGAAAGTCTTGCTACCCTAAGGAGAAACATTATGGAAGAACAGGGAACAAGAAATAATTACACACATGAACCCCAACTTTGAAATAGTTTTTCTAATTGTTTCTTCCTTTCATATTCTAGGCAAGATTGTTTGGTGAAGACAATACGCTCAGAAGGGTTGTTTGGCATTTATAGAGGTAATCCCTATAGAAATGGAAGGGCTTTATTTTGCTCTGAAATTTTAATACTTTGTTTTTTACAATATCTCAATTTAAAGTAAAACACGTGATTTGAATATATGTATACACACACACACACACACACACACACACTATGTCACAGAAGTGAGTACACCCCCTCACATTTTGTAAATATTTAAATATATCTTTTCATATGACAACAATGAAGAAATGACACTTGGCTACAATGTAAAGTAGTGAGTATACAGCTTGTACAACAGTGTAAATGTGCTGTCCCCTCAAAATAACAACACTATTAGATAACATTAATAGCAACACACAGCTATTAATGTCTATTAATGGACACTGTTACACAAGCAGTATACTCACTACTTTACATTGTAGCTGAGTGTCATTTCTTCAGTGTTGTCACATGAAAAGATATACTTAAATATTTACAAAATGTGCAGGGGTATACTCACTTCTGTGATATATTGTATATATATGATGGTTGAAAATTGGAAATGAAATAATAACATTTCATGGAGGAATTTAAAAATAACATACATATATAGAATGTTTTTTCTTAATTCCTGTCAATTCCAGCTCATCTGGTGAACTTTTGGAAACTTTAGTTCAAGAGCATCTGGAAGATTCCAGGTTGCCAATTCCGGTATAGTAATTAAAGGTACTAGGTAGTTTCAAGATAGCCACATTAAAAAAAAAGTACTATAAACATACATGCTGCATTCTATTAATGTTTCTTCAACGGCAAATGCTGTACAGTTCAAGAGTTAGTCTTCCAAACATTTCAAGTATTTCATTGGAAGTTTTGGGCTTGTTCTGGTACTAGGATCTTTGGCCACCATCCATCACTTTTGAGATTATATTCTCGAAACTGGCATTACGCCATTCAGAGTCTTCCTTTTTTAAATCTCTTGGTTCATTTCATAAAAACTTGACTGCCTTACTTCTTAGACTGTCATCTGATATAGTCCTTCTTAGACTTCACTATTTCAGAGTATCCTTGGGACAGCAAAGAAAGGAATAATTGAGGGTGTAAGATATGAGTGATGAGAAGGTTCCCCACGATCTTTAAAGTCAAACTCTGCAAAATTTTCAGAAGTATAGAAAGCTTGCTTTGGTAAGGAAAGGGAGTAATCCTAAGAACACATGCAGGACCTGGTTGGGTAAGGTCAACAGGTGATCTTGCATCTTGCAGTGCCAAACCAGTTGCATTCAGAAAGCTCACAAGCATCAAATAGGAATGCTCCAGCTCTCTTCTGCTCTCGCCCCTACCAACTTCTTTGCTACTCAATACATCTAATCCATACAAAAAATATGTTGAGTTGAAACTATCTATGTTCTTCATGACTAAATTTGAAACATGAAAAAAATCTGGACATGCTTTAAGACTTTTTAAAGAGTTTTTACATAATTGGTACTTTTCTTTTGGAGAGGGGAGTTTAAATAGTATTTTTTCTGAAGCCCTAAGAGGATAACACTTGGTTGAGTTTGGGTGATCTCAAAAACTAAAGGTTAGTACTTGGATGAGAGACCACCAGGAAATCCTAAGGCTACACTGGGAACTCAAACAAGACGACAATGGTATTTTTATATTGTTGGGAAGAAAACTAGATGGAAAACACCAGGAGTTGTGTTAGACTCAGAGACTTGACGTTTCTGAATAAGTGATATTTAGTGTTGCATTTGGCTTATTATTTTGGTGGAATATTTATTTAAGATTGGAATATACAAAGATGAGTATATATATCAAGTAGTAATTGAAATTTGTATTATTTAAACCTTACTGCTTTTGTGGATCCTTGTGTGCAAGAGAGAGCGATCAGCATTTCCTGTTGGAGTAGGGACGAGCCAGCAAAGTATTCATCAAGGCTCCTTATTGCCTCTTTTGTTCTCTCCAAGGGGCTGCCGTAAACCTCACTCTTGTCACTCCTGAAAAGGCAATCAAGTTGGCAGCCAATGATTTCTTCCGACAGTTGCTCTCCGTGGATGGGTATGGGCAAAAGAGCGTTTGTTCTCTGTTTGTAATCTTGCTCCAGTCTGAGCATCGTTCCCATCTGCAGATTTGAACTGGTCCTGTACGTTTGTGCTATTCTTAACAGAAAAGAATTGTCCTTGGCCAAGGAAATGCTGGCTGGCTGTGGAGCTGGGACATGCCAGGTGGTGGTCACATCCCCGATGGAAATGTTGAAAATTCAGCTTCAGGATGCTGGACGGCTAGGTGAGCACCTCAATTCTGTAAAGGTTGCAATTTGGTTTCATTTTTGTAGAATGAGAAACCACGTCTATGTTATTGCTGGGGAAACGCATGGACCTCACCAAGAATTGCATTTAGCTCAGCCAAGATTTATTTTCCTTACTTTTACCCATGAAATGTTGAAGATCTGTTTGGGTAAGACCCACAACTTCTAAAAATCCAACCTTCAGGGTTCAAGATTTGATATACATGTATAATTTTTGGTGAGAATTTTTATGAAAACTTTTGCATACGTGGTGCAGAAACAATGTGAAACCATCTTCTGTTTCAAAGAATTCAGCAGAACGTGAAAGGGAGTTGCCTACTGGTAGGCCGCAAGGAGTCTTTCTGTCTTTCAGCTGCTCATCAGCAGAAAGCCCTGGGGCTGGAGAAAACAACTGCTGCCTCTTCTCATCCACCACAAGGACAGCCTTACACCACTGGAAGTATAGCAGCCTCCAAACGCCCTTCTGCCAGTCGGATTGCAAGTGAACTGCTACGCACCCAGGGGATAGCAGGCCTGTATAAAGGACTTGGGGCCACCCTACTGAGGTGAAAAGAGTGTGAATTTCCTTTTTCTATAGCTTCTATGGTAGCAACATCTAATGGTTTAAGAAGAGAACTCAACTGGGTTCAGCCCTCTTCATACATTATCTTTTTTTACACCCGTAAAAACTTGTCCATTGACTTCAGAATTGACGACAGTTTCCCTACAACTGGCTTCTGGAGAACTGGTTTGGATGATGGGAACTGATAGGATCCAAATTTATGCATGAAACTGGACCAACTACTTAGTAGAGTTTTATCTGGGCTTATGATCTTTTTTCACAATTTAATATTTGGGTAGTTTATTACGCTTCCTTTTTTTTCTGAGAAGTCGTCTAAATGCCTTCATTAAAATTTTAAATAGTCTCAGTCTTCCAAACGTAGCCCATTACTACAGTACATTATGGTGATCTTTATGTTTTTCAAAAGTATTGATAAAATCAAATGGCCTCAAGTCTGTTTTTCAAGTTTGTCTATAAAACGTACATGAGGTTTTACGCTTTGTCTCCCCAAGTTATTCTTTGATCTTTTCAGAGTTTGTAATATATGCTAGCCAAATTACAAAGGAAAAAGATGAAAAGGGAGTCCTTGTTATATACCGTAACATAAATTCTACCAATAAGATGATCACCCATCAGTAATCATATATGACGTAGGGATTGAATAAAATAGGTCAGTACTAAATATAACTTTTTGAAGAAATCCAATGCAAGTCAAAATTTATTTTAGTAATTAGGAAAAAAACATATAAAAGCTTTTTTGTCATTTTATTTATTTTTTATTTATTTTTACATTTATATACCGCCCCATTCCGAAGACTCGGGGCGGTTTACAGCTTATA
>JANHFL010004133.1:21970-36894 GCA_032468155.1 Oxyrhabdium leporinum
GGTTTACAGCTTATAAGCAATACTCTTACATCAGTATATTAATCCAATATACCTCAGAATATTGCCCCCACAATCCAAGTTTGCCAAGTTATCTTGTCCTTCAAAAGAAAATTTGAAAACTAATTCCTTCCTTGGACTGAATTAGAACTGGCAGTAAAAGATGGGAGAATTTTTCCGATGGTCATTGCTCATCCGAAGAAGGAAAGACCGGGGAGGCCATTGGCCAGGAACTCTGCATTTCCCTCCTCTTGGGGCTGGATCTGTGACTCTAGAAAGTCTTGATCTGTGTGGCTCCTTCAGGTGGGAGGAGGAGTTGTGCTAGTGTGTGTGTGTCTCTGTCTCTCCCTCTCTCTTTGCCATTGTCTCATTCTGCCGCATTGTGTTTGGCGTGTTTGTCTCCACAACGTCTCCCTTTCTCTTTCCATGTGTTGCTTTCATCCAAGGAGTTGCCTCTGGTTCTGAATACTTGTCACTGTAGTAAGTATAGAGAGGCTGCTTTCTCCCTTTCCAGCTACCTCCCAGGGGAGGGACGGGGATGCGCCGGGCCATCCGTCTTTGGGCTGAGCAAGGCCACGTGTTGCTGGAAGCTCTGGGAAGTCATAGATTGGGGGGCATGATGATCACAATAAGTGACTTAGCTTGGCATGCAGGAAGCTTGCAGAAGGTTTGGGGGGAGGGCGGCCTTAGATGTTCTGGAGATCTACAGCAGGAGGAAGGAGTTAGTACCAAATGAACCCACATCATGTTCTCTAGCACAAATCCTCCAGGAGGCCGAGTGGGCAACTTCTAGAATTTCTAGTTAACCCAATTGAAGTCCTCAAACATCTGGAAGACACCAGGTTAAGGAAAATTGATCTGACAGTCCCTTCTGGGAACTCTTCCTGTAAGAACCTGTTACTTGATGGATGAAGTACCTGTAAATATGGGTGTTCTTTCCAGATGTTTCTTTTTAAAAAGTGCATGACTATTGGAGGGAGAAGGAACCAGCTTCAGGGGCTCCCCAGTTCAAGGGCACCTGGGACAGGAGCGAGCCTTCTATTGTTCCATCCTAGGGCATCACCAAACCTCAGAGCCAGTTGAAGATCTCTCAAGATAGCTTCCTTTGACTGATGTGGAGCGGGGAGAGATACATTCTCTCCTAATTGTGCAAGCTTCCTGAATGTTTGCAGTGTGCACCATTGCTCTGTGGGCCATCGATAATCCATAGAACATGTCTGTAGTCCTAGGTAGAAGCCGGTTGCTACTCCGTAGCTCTGAGGCTCCAAGTGTAGAAGCCCCAGTTAAGATCTCACATCTGCCGGCACCTGAGCAGGTGGCTGCAGGCAAAGCGGTCTTTCAGCCCCCATTAACAGTAGAATATTCACCTGTTTGGCAGGTATGTTGACCTGGTGAACCTACAGCAGTATGAACCCATGCACAGCTTGAGGCCTCAAGAATTCACAATGGCATTCTCCCACCGCCGCCCCTCTCCCACCCAAGCTATGGGCATAGCAAAAATGGCCGTCCAGTTGTAATGTTTCATGACAGAGCGAGATGTTTACGATGGAAGCTTTCACTGGATTTGATTTAAATTGCACCAAAGATTGTTATCTAGCTGCTACTTAATTCACGGTCCTCTACGCCCGTTTTGGAAATGCAGCCTCCCAACAAGCCCTCAAAGCAAATCCCGCCCTGCCTGGGGAGGAAGAGATTCTGTAGGCAGAAATGCTGAAAATGTCAGCAACCGGCTACGTCCCACGCAGGGCAGTTCCGTAAGCAGCAAGAATAAAGAGAGCCGGGCTAAGAAAGGGGCTCCGCTCCGTCTGCCAGAAGCCTCCGCAGCTTCAGGGGGCAACGTAGGGCTTTCTCGGTGTGTGAGCATCCAGCAGGATTTCAGCGGCCCTTCTCTCCCGCCACACACAACCCAATTGCAACAGTAGCGGGACTTGTGGACTGCTCGGTTCTGGTCCTGCTTTCCAGAAGCTTGGTTGATGCCTCTCCTTGGCACCCAGGCGCCCCAAACGGCCCCCCCAGCGTTACGCCGGGCTCTTTTCCCATCACCCGCTGAGTGGGAAGGGCATTCGTTGTGCAGCCCTCTCCAAGGGCGCCGGCTTGGGGAGGCTGCTTTTGTATTTCAGCCCCCTGTTCCTCCAGACCAGTGGTGCCCGGGGGGAACGGGAGAGCGACCCCTGCGCCTTTCCACACGTGCTCGGGCAGGGCAAACACCATTGTGACTTTGAAAAACAAAACAACCCCACCCCGCAGTTGTCCCTGCTGCAGGCCTGGCTCCTTCTGGCCCCTTCGCTTCCTTAGCAAGCCTGCCAGAGCCCCAAGGATCTCCCGCCTCCGCCTTTACGGCTTGCAGGGCTGGCTCCTCGGTGCTCAGCTCCTCGGTGTAAACTCTCAGCACTCCTTTCTGCCTCTTTTCAAGGTGGGAAGAAGCCGGGCGGCAGCCAGGGGCCTACTGATCCTGCTGCAGCCGACAAGGCCGAGCCGGAGGCGGTGGAGGTCAACGGGAAAGAGGACGAACAAACAGTTGAAGAGCACCTCAGCGAGGGGATCAGCCAGCTGACCACCAACGCAGACATCCCCGAGGCCCCCAAGGACAAAACTGAGTCGGTCACCAGTGGGCCTGTGAGCCCTGAGGGGTCTCCTTCCAAGTCCCCCTCCAAGAAGAAGAAGAAATTCCGGGCCCCCTCCTTTCTGAAGAAAAGCAAAAAGAAAGAGAAGGCAGAATCCTGAGGTCCTCCCTTTCCCCACGCACGCCGCCTCTTCTTCTCGCCTCTTCCCCCCCTCCTCCTCTTGCCTTCTGCTGCCCCCTCCGATCTCGCTGTGACATCATCAAGATCATGGGGGAAGCTTCCCCGGCAACGGTCCCTCTTTTAAAAATGCCCCCACGAGGAGCCCGGCTTGGAGTGACACTCCGCTCAGAGCTGCCTTGTGGAGCCCTGGGGGAAGACAGGAACACCCGAGGCATCTCCCCTCTTCCACTGGTGTCTGCGAATCCACAGATGCAACACCACCCTGGAGAGAAATCTGCGGGCATCTTAAGTTCCGCGTGGGAGGGAGGGAGAGGGTGCGTTTCACATACCCATCAGCCACTTCTAGCCTGTTGCTCTTGCACAAAGGCAGAAGCCGTGGAGTGCTGTCCAAGGGCTACTTGAAGGCCCGTGGATGTCCCTGAAGCAGGAGGGGGCTTGCACCTATGGGGGGCAGGGGTGCTTTTTACACCTGTTAAACGGCCACATCTTCCCTGTTCAGAAAGTTGCTCTGAACTTCAGAAGCAGAATGATGGCTTGCAAGGCAGCCACAGCTGCCAGAGAAACCTGATATTTATTGTGGGGTAATCTGACCAGGAGGCCTTCCCGCACCCTCAGCCTCCTTTACCTGCAACAGGGTGACCCCAAAGGCCTTTGGAGAATCAGGTGGGTACTGTGGGGCAGCACACCCAGAGGCAGGGGGCAGCGAGCAGTTGCCGCCCTGGGCGGTCACAGGAAGGGTGCAATCTCCCAGAGACCTCCAAGCAGCCCCCCTGAAACCACGTACAGAAGCAAATCTGGGTGAGTGAATGAGGTGTGAAAAGGGAACGCAGGGGGTTCCGTGAGTGCTGGGGACACACCGGTTGGGTGTCTGCACCAAGTGTCTTGAGTTGGGGCGGATTCTGAATTGCCTAGATGAGCATCCCGACTTGTCATCTACAACGGGAAGAGGGCAGGTGTGATACAAAACCGTTGAAAGGTGCCAGATTAGGCAGCAGTTGGTCTGCAAATTCCTTGCTGCCTGGCACATTTTTGAGATGGAAAAGTTCCCTCTCAGGTAGACCGCTGAGTCTCTTCTGACCTGCCATCAAAAGGGAATATGGAACCCCATTCTGCAGTGGTCTCAGGTGGGTCAGAAATCTGGAGTTGATCTCACCTGCATCGCATCCAGCTATTATTCCATGTCAGTCACGTATGGTCTATTGTGTCCATGGGGAATATCAAGAGCAAAGAACACACATGCACGCACATAGTTGCACACACACTGCCAATAATAACTTGTGCAATGAGTACTACTGAAATTGCAATGGATTAAGCTTGTAGAAATAATTTCTCACTGCACTGTTAAGGAATATTGTTATGCGTAAATTATTTACTGAAGTGGTGATAAAGTTTGCTGCGATCGCATTCTGCTTTAAAGAATATGTATTCTGTGCAGAAATGGCCTTTTGTTGCTCCCAAGAGAAGCAACGTGGTGTCTAGCATGGCTCATAAACGCTCGGCTGGGATGGAGAGACAGTGTTTTGCTTCCCTTTCTATCTCTGGCTAGGTGCTGCCACTGCTAGGTGGAACCAGCCACTGGTCTTGAGGTTGCGGAAAGATCGTCCTTGAAAACTGTGCAAAATCTTTGTGTGGCTTCATTCACTTCGCCACCTTTCCGCCCCAGTTGTGATTTCACAGAGTGGCGGTCAAGGTGGGCGGGACCGGTCAGTTGGTGAGCTTTTCTCTGTCGACTCTTGCCCATCCCTTAGGCCAGTTGCTGTCAACCCAGCCTCCCTGGGTTTTTCCCACCTGCTTTCCCTTCTATTTCAAAAGGACAAAGAGGCATCAAGATCTTGCAGGATCCTAAACCGGAGTGGAAGGAGATCAACCTCCCATTTTGCTCTGTTTCTGCCTCTTAAAAACAAGCCGAGGGAGGGAGCCTGAGAAATTCATGGGCACACTCGGTGCCATATGCAGACTGCCTTCTTCAAATGGGGGTTGAGCAGCCTTTTGAGAAAAAGTCAGATTGTTGCAGACCCTAACTGCCCACACCCAGACTGGCTGCAGGAAGAAAACTCCAGGGGTGAAATGGAAAGATTCCCCTCTCCAGTGCCCTGAAAACTGTATGGCTCTAGTTTAAATTGGCCTGTTGGAATCAGCTTTTAAATTCTTTAAAAATAAGGGTTTTTTTACCTATAAACTCCTATTAAAGTAACCTCCCCCCCCCCCCCCTTGCTTGCAAGCACTTCTAGCAAAGCTGCTGAACTATTTGGGGGCTCCGAACGGCCTGTCACACTGACAACTGCAGTTCCAGAAACGGTCCATCTCCTAGAACTGGTTCATGGCAGGATCTGAAATAACGGGCTGGAGACAAGGAGGCCAGCCTTCTGCCTGCAGATACCTTATTCCAAGGTGCTAAAAAAAACAACAACAAAAACCAAACACATTACAGCTTACCGTCTTAAAGTGGAAATTAGCATCTGGGGAGAAAAAAACTTTGCTCCATTGGAACAAATTGTGCCATTCATGTTTTTGTAATAAGGAGCTTTAAATGTTTCCCACAACAGCTATTTCTCCAGAGAGTGTGGGAGACAAACAGCCCCCAACAACAGGAAGCAGGTTTTACAGAGTGTCTTTTAGGGCTGCTGGTTGGAATAGCTGGAGATTGAAAACGACGGAAAGAAAAGGTGGATGGATACATACAAGCGACAGAAGGGAGCCTCCACGCAAAGCGATTTCTCCCAAGTAGCCGAAGACAGAAAAAGGGGAAACCAGCAGCTCCTTTGAGCTGGGCATTTGGTCCAGCGATGCTGCAACGGAGCGGGCAGCCCACTTGAACCCAATTCAGCATGACATTTTTCATACCTTCTCATGCATTGGGGTTGACTTACCTAAAAACTTAACAAATTGCAAGCACGGGGAGAGGAGGTCCTGAGATCCACCTTGCGATAAAATACAGGGCAGCATAGCTCTCCAGGTCAGGCTCTGCATCCTAGAAGGGAGCGAGTTCACATGGCAAGCAAAGATGCTGTGTTGCTCCTTTTGTGTACGTGCTTGTGGAAACGCATGCGAGAAGGCTTCGTACCGTTGCCCTCTTCTGCTTGAACTTGATGTAAAGGCAAGTTTTCTTTGTACTTCAAAACTTAAATTGGTGCTTTGCAAAGAGCTGCTCATTTCTCTTGTAACAAGAACCAAATTCCCTTTGGTCAATAGGAAATTGAGAAGTAAATAATTCAGAATACGCAAAGTAAACAGCTGGAGATGTTTAGCAAAATATAAAAATGTCTCTGTATTTGGTGCTTCCACAAACCAGACAATTCTGTTAAGCAATTTAATGATGGGCATGTACAGAGAATCCACCTAGGAAGAGGCCGAGCGGGATTTGCTTTGCCCCCCTCTGTATGTTCCTTTCTGAGCTGTTGCTTCTGGCCAGCTGACCAGGTTGAAGAGCTGCTGCTTGGTCCATGAGGCCCTTTGGGCCCTTGGCTGTGGATCCCAAGAGTCAAACTCCATTAAAAGAAATGGGCATAAGTTGAGAACTCAACTTAAGCAGATATTTAAATCAAACTGCACCTTCCCTCCTGATTTTGTTGCTTCAATGGCATATCCAAGGATGAAACAACTGAGGCAGTCGATTCTGAGCGACAGTTTGTGTGTCAGTACAGCAGCCGAAGAAATCCTATCAATAGCCCCCGTTTTCACTACCAAGCAGTCCGACAAAGAACAGCCCTGTGAAATAGTGGAGAGAGAACACCAGACTAACCTAAATCTTAGGGACCCCGCTGTTCTTGAAAAATGAACTGGGGCTCAGGCACAGTCTTTGGTCTTGTTATTCGGCTGAAGCAAAACAGTTCCCTGAAAAGAGAAAAACGGCACATAATCAAGTAAGTAAATGAGTTGTCCAGTGGCAATTAGGATGATCAAGACTCCGGATTTTCTGAGCTGGGCTCCACCATCTCTTGGACCATCTCTTGGTTGTACCTCTTGGCAGCCGTGATCTTTTCATGCTGCCATTGAATTCACCCCATGAACAAGGGCCTTTTTCATCATATGTACCATTATTAAGTGGCGGTAAAGTGGATGCTGCAAAAATGCAAAACCTTAAGATGCGTTTTTTTCCTGAGAGCTGCCTGCAACCAACGTCCTGGCAATTGCTTGGCAACATAGTTGGCCCTGGTGGCATTTGCAGAGGCCAGTGGAGTCAGAGGCCGAGGGGTGAAGGCTTCGTAGGAAGGAATTAAACCAAGGAGCTCCTGGTCCTTTCAGAGTTTCAAATGGGGGGAGGGGCAGGGGGGAACTGTTGTCCGAATGCGCTCAGCAGCTCTGGTGCCACTCACCTCAGGGGGTTTGGGGAGCCAGGGCTACCTGGGGCCAAGAGAACAGCTAAGCCAGGCTGGTGCTCCCGAAGGGTCCAATGCTAGGGGAGGAGGGTCAGCTGAGGGGAGGCTCGTTTTCTGTCTGGTTTGGTGGCAAGCTTTAGTCGCACATGGGCTCTAAGAAATACAGGAGAGACTGAAAGATGGTGGGGAGATTAAAATCTTAGAGATAATCACATTAAGTTTATTCATAGCCAACTGGAAACTCCTCTCTGTAAAACAGAGATTACCTATTTTAGACCTTGGATCTTTCCATTACTTTTAGCCACTGCTCTCTCATTTTGATGGGGTCGTTTCTCTCAACTACGTTGGATGTCAATTCCATTTTTTGCATAATTCCTCAAAGCAAAAAATCTGGCTAAAACAGTAAAATGTTCCTTATCTGAAATTTTTAAAAATCCTATTAGATACCCTTCCTCAAGCATCATCCATTCTACACTAAATAGGTTCCTGATGGATTATAGCCCTTTGAAAATAACAAGCAAGTAAATGTGTAATTAAATATCAACCGCCTCTCCTTTCCCTTTATAGGACTTGTAAGAGAGGTATTTAAGTTCAAGAAAAAAACTCCTCAACATGTAATTACATGTCAATTTAGCAGTTATTCATTTACAAGTCTGTTCCCAGAAACATTTGTTTCATGTTAGCGTGTTCGTGGACTTTTGAAATAACTTCAATTACTGCTGTATTGTGTAGATGATTGATGGCTTTCCCCCTAATCCAGAAAAGGTGGGTGGTATTTCTCAAGTGAATCTGAGTAACCCTTTTTCAAGGGGATGATATAGAAAAGCTCATCTGAGCAAGGAATCCAAAATGAAAAATTAATGCTTTTAAGCTCTTTTTCACATTGCAGCTTAAACTAAGCCCGCCCATCTGTGGCTCTTCCATCTTCACCTATTCTGTCTCTCAAATGAACTTGGTGCTAATGGGATAATCTGAGGGTTTCACTGCTGATCTGGAAGTGGGCAAAGATGGGCAAGAAATACAGGCACATAAGGATGGTCCCTGTATGGTCTTAGAAGTGAGGCATGACTTCCAGAGTGCAAGATGCTGTGTCCTAAATCACTTTTTATATCTGCAAAACAGTGTGATTGCAGAATATATGTTGCTTGAGATAAAGCTAATAATCTCAACAAGGATGTTGAAACAAAACATCAAAGTGACATTTCTAAAACAAAAGGCAGTGATAGCTTTGCTGAAATTATGATTGATATCTAACAAACATCAAACCAGAACTACTGTGTAGCAGGCAGTTCATCCTTGGATCTCGGAGTATACCTCAACTATTAAAGCGTAGCATACTGGTATTAAGAGACGGCTGCACTACATCTAGTCTCAAGTCCTTGCATGTGCTCTTCCACAGAGAAGGAGAAAAAGTGGCCCAGGGAGTTGACGGGAGTTGATGGGCAACATATTCTAGCTCTGACAAGGGCAGAAATACCCTGGAGGTCTTTCGCCCACCCCCAATTATTAGAGAGGCCCAGGACAGCCAGGAGGAAATGTAATAATAATGCGATGTGTCTCAAGTGAGCTGCAAAATTAAATGTCTGTGTCTGACAATCGTTGCTTTAAAGTGCTATTTAATGTTGCCCTCTGTAAATAAAGACAAGCCCACTTTGGCCTTTGACTGACATTGTAAAGTCTACTTTTGAATTTTGTTATCAGGCAATCACTTGTGCAACTCAAGATTCTTCTCTCATTCAATTACTCCACAAAACCATGTGTTTTTCTTTCTGTAAATTTCTTGAGAAAATTAGACTGGCAACTTATTTCCTGATGGTTTGTGTTCCTTGGCAATTTCATATCTTCCTTTTTATATTGTATTTTCCGAGCACCGGAGTAGTTACTATCTTCAAAAGAATTTAGTGAGTTAGCAGCTGAGGCCTTCCCAGCGGTGCTGTTTCTCCATTCTGCTGTTGCATGTTTCCTTAAAAGTGGCTGTACACACTCTTCTGCTTGACCATCTAATGGTAGTAAAGCGTTTGTATTCTTCTGCCGTGGCAGTGGTGGCCACCCCCAACCCTGACTCCAAATGTCTAGGCCAAACATTGCTAAATGTCTGAACAAGAGACTTCCTTAAACAGCTTTTTGTTTCATCCGATTGCTCTAAAAAGAAAAAAGCATATACCAATAAACTTTTACCGGAATACCAAATTGTTTTGAAAATTTGTTTTTTATATGAACCAGCACAAGACACTTAGCCAAAAGCTAAAATATCAGGCCCACAAAAATCTGTTTTGAAAGATTAAAGGTAGAAATTCCATTTTCCAGATTATACGTTTTCTCCGCAGTTGAATGTCAGGCGGGCTAGATGGTAAATTAAATTCTTCTAGTATATTGACGGGGCGGTCAATAAAAAGGCATACAAGAGCCAATCTGCAGCCCAAACATCAAGAGTCCCTACTCGTACTAAGTTCCAGCTAACCACCCTGGGAAAAGTAACGTGTAGATGCCGGAGCTCTCCTCCTCCCAGGGCATCCTTTGACCCTTCAATGGAAGCAGGCAGAAAGGGAGGAGCAGCAGTTCCGTAAAGGCGACAAGGTGCCGGCCGGCCTAAAGCCAAGAGCTGGTGAGTTCTAGGCCTCTTTAGACGTGAGAGTCGCTGCGGGACTCGGGGGGCCTGCTTGTCTCTCAGCCGAACCCCCTCACGGGGTTGCGAGGGAAAGGAGGCGGCAGGTTCACCGCTTTGTAATCCAGGGACCGTATTTTATTGGGGAAAATTAAGAGCCTGAAAATGAGGCAAATCTGAAAGAGGTTCAAAAGGATAAAAAAGTCTGTTATAAACTTTTATTTTCAAATGAAAATTCAGTATCAAACCCAAGAAAAACTCTTTAAAAAACGCATATTCTAATAAAGATTTTCTGAAATAAAGGACTGCCTTTACAACAAAGGAGACGTGGTCACTGCAGTTATACGTTCAAAACTCGGGATGCCACCCAAAAACGGCGCCCTTCAGGTACCTAAAACCATCATTCCCCCGGCGGAACTTCTGGCGCGGGGGCCGTTTCTGGCCGGACGTGCAAGGCGGGGAGGCGCGGGCCGTTATCTCACCGGAAATTCCGGGAGCGAACGCCGGAAGCGCGTTTCGCCTCGGCCGGTCAGCGGGCAGGAGTCGCGCGCGATGGGCCGCAGCCGGTCGCGGTCGCCTCCGCGGAGGGGTGAGCGGGGTGGCGGGCCCCGGTTGCTCCTGGTGCCCTCGGGGTCTCTGGCTTCCCGGCCGCCTTCCCTCCGCCGCGGGGAGGCCGCCCAGCCCACCTTTGCCTGCTTGAGGCAGGCAGCCCCGAGGGAGGCCTTTCCCCCGCAGAGACGTGGGACTCGGACGCCACGTCGGAGCGCATTGGGCGGGCGGCGGCGGCTGCCTTTCGCCGCAGCGCAGACCCTCCTCGGAAGGCCCCTCCGGTGGTGGCGGGGACAAGGCGCCGGCCTCCTGGGGCTTCCGATTGTGGTTTTCACCTGCCACTACCCAGAGCCCTGGTGTCTCCCCTCACTTATCGTTTCCTCACCCTTGTTTTAAGATTGAATTAAAAAACAAACACTGATTGAAATGTCTTGAAGATAAGTTTTCATGTGAAAACTAGTAGATCCTATATAACGCTAAAAGCGAGTTGTGTTAGTTTTACTCTCAAAGCTGCACTGCTTTCCTTTTTAGGCTAATCCATGGTTATGAGCAATCTCTTTTCTCCAGTGTCCTCCAGGTCCATTATCCTTCGTTTTTAAGGGAACATTGCAGGATATAGAATGGCAAATTCTACCGATGGCAAAATACCTTTTGTGTTTTTCCTTTGAATCTGTTTTGCTTACTGTAAACCAAGAGAAATTGGAATTAACTCTATATGATATTGTAACTTTCATGGAAGAAGAGTTGAATAAAAGCATAGAACTCAGGAGGAAAAAAACAGTGTTATTTAAATGTGTGCAAGAAAACACTAAGGATCCCTCAAAGTATTATTTAACATTGGAGCAGTCTATTAAGCATCTGTGTCTGGAGGACCAAATTTGCTGAAGTTGTGACAGTATTTCAGGTGTGATGTATTAGTTTAGGAGAAATACTCTTTGATCCAGGAGACTTAACTGCCTCTATTGTTTTACTCTGTAAAAAAGAACGTCGGCGGTCCAGATCCACCTCACGTGAAAGAGAGAGGAGGAGACGGGAGCGATCAAGATCTCGAGAGAGAGACAGAAGGAGAAGTCGTTCTCGTTCTCCACACAGACGAAGATCCAGGTGAGAAAGTGACAGTGGCAACTAACTCTTTGGCTAATTTGTTCCATAACGAGTAGGCAGCTTAAATAAGAATAGCCCTACCGACTGCCATTGTTGTGGGAAATTATAACAGAGCAGAATTATTTATTTCATCTAATATAAATTTGGAAACATCAAAACTGTCTCCTAAATAACACTTTTTATCTAAAGAGGCTTTAGGAATTGTACAGTCTCACTCAAATTCTTTCGCCAATTAGTTATTTTAAAAAGAAAAATATATATGATTACTGTTTTTCTAATATCTGTTCATTAAATTGTAATCAAATTGAAGTTATAGATTAGTGTCCTGGCTACAAATTTATTGGACTGTTGATTATAAGGGTTTTGGCTAATCCTGCAAACATAGCTAATTGACATTTATAATTGTATCCAAATAAATAATTTATGTCTGACAACCAAAACAAAAGAATTGGATAATTTACATCCAGATGATCATTTTAATATTAATAACAGCATACAGCTCTACAAGGATGCTATGTTCTTGCTAGTTATTTTTTCATATTTTATACATAAATATACTACACTTGCTGCACTGTGATGTCTTAATAGTTTGCATAGTATTAAAAATATAAATATCATATAAAGCTTAAGAATACAGCAAACGTACAGCTCTGTGTATGTATTTTGCTTTAGCTGTTAGGCTAGGCTCTTCAGACTGGAATGACTGTAAATAACCCTCCCCAAGAAAGGCCTCCATTCCTCTGCTAGGCAGACTGGTCCAGCTCTGTTCTTTTTCCTGCCACTTCCCTCCATTAAAGGAAAACAAAACAGGGATCATTGTCTGAGGATGCAATTATGCTTAAAGCATCTTTTGATTCTGCTTTAATGCCCCTGTTCTAGTTATTTGAAAATAATAAAAACACTCTTCATTTTGTCTCACAATACAAATACATACTTTTCTTTGCTGTTAAAGTGAAACCTGCGCTGGTTTGACATTCCAGATCTCCTCGGCGGCATAGATCTAGTTCTGCTTCTCCTTCCCGGCAGAAAGAAAGGCGAGAGGATGAGAAGAAGGACAGCAAAGACAAAGAGCATCAAATCACAGGTAGCAACGCAGATGGCGCACCTTGTGGTGGGGTTCTGGTTTCCATTCCTTGCTTTGTGCATTGGACTTCTTTGAACAATCAGCACTGGTCTGTTTGATCATTTCCTGGTCTTGGAGTGGACAAAACCTCCTCATCCCTTTATTGAGAGCCGACTCTTACGATAAGACAAGATAAAAATACGTTTTGTGGTCACTTTCTTCTGTGAACACACTGGCACACATTAAAAAAATGAAATTTTGATGCCCACTCTCTTAATGTCCTGTATTTAAACATTAAAAGCTTTCCACATCATTATTGATCGTTTCTAATAAAACAGTGCCTGTTTCCAATGCACAGCCCTCCCTGATTACAATTGTGGTTTGGTCTATTTTTTGAGCACTTCTGACAATATTCTGTTCAAAATTGCAGGACTGCATATATATGGTTACAAATTGCAACAGAAATATACAAATTAATAAAGTGAGAAACAAAATAGCAATAATACACATTGGACTTAATGCAATAATTTCTAAGTTTATGAAGTCTCTATCTGGGGATCAGTTTCCTGAGGAAAAGGAAAATATGCTTGTGGAGATCGGCCCCACAAGTGTTTTTCTAGACCTTTCCCACAGTAGTGTTAAAAGTTAACTAAAAAATCTAACTGGATAGACCCAGGAAATGGGCAGCACCTTTTAAATGAGGCCTCTTTCCCCATCCTTGAATAAGATGATGGTGTGACTTTTTTTTTATAAGACTGTCCACTGATCGTGAGGTTTAGGCCCAACTGCTCATAGATCCCTTTCATGGATGAGGTCACAGTGAGGCTGGTGGCCATCCAGCTGTAAGTAGACTTGGGGCTTAGATCATTTCAGGCCCAACTACAATACAAGAAAAGCTTTGGTTGCCCTGATTATTGAGTCAAGGAGTTGCTGTTGTGTTGATATTCCAGAATCGTTTGTTATACTTGATATTAGATAATGCTCAGGTTGGGAATGATATATTTTATCTCCATGTCATGCCTTGTTTTCTTATGCAGAAGAAGACTTGGAAGGCAAAACAGAAGAAGAAATTGAAATGATGAAAATGATGGGATTTGGCTCATTTGACACCACAAAGGCAAGCATATTTTTTTCCTTAAACTTTAAAGTGTGTATGTAAGCTACATCTGCTGTTAGGATGCCAAGCTGCAAGCAGGATGTGGAAGGATGTCTGCATTGTACAGAAAAATTGGTGAGTGTTGAACTCAACTTTTGAGAAACACTGCTGTGAGAGAGGGCACCTGAGGGCAGAACAAGAAGCAATGAATGGAAGCCAGTCAAGGAGAGAAGCAACCTAGAACTAAGGAGAAATTTCCTGACAGACCAATTAACCAGAAGTTGTGGATGTTACAGCACTGGAGGTTTTAAGAAGAGATTGGACAGCCATTGGTCTGAAATGGTATCGGGCTTCCTGCTTGAGCAAGGGGTTGGATTAAAAGACCTCCAGGGTCCCTTCCAACTCTGTTATTCTGTTCTGTTCTGTTCAGATATCACAAGCCAGAAAGTCTGGGGATGCAACGTTTTGGTGCCAGGATGTGGGGGTGGGACATCATCTACCACAAGAGGGGTGGAGCTTGCCCCATGATACTATACCTATCGCCTGGTCTTTTTTTACACACACACTCAATGGATGCCACTGCTTCCAATTTTTTTTCCATTTGTGAGCCATCATTTCTTTCTTGTCATCGCTAAACAGAAAACTTTATGTTTACATTAAGTCATCTCTCAGATCCAGACCTGGTCTTTCTCCTCTGGGTCCTTCTAAGATCTCTTTAACAGGGGGATTCCATTCCAAAGGTTCCTTGGTAGCAACTCCCTGAGGAAAGAGACTAGAAAAACAGTCAGACTTTCTTCTTTTGGAAATAATTAAATTTGGCTTTGTGGCAGTTGGCAGATTTCCCAAAATTTGAAGTTATTAAAGAAAGAGAAAAGGAGACTAGATTTCTTGAAACATAGTGATTGCATTGCATTATTATTGTGCCTTTCCTCTGAGATGTATTAGCAAGTTCTTCTCCTGCCAGCCCATTGCTCTGCGGTTTCTGGATAGCCGGTAAACTTTCTGTTGAGTCTGAGAGTAATGCGGAATGAAACAGGTTGGCCTGGCATTGGAGGAGGAAATTGGTGAGAGGACGATTGCCATTCTTTCAGTTGTTTGAAAGCAATTGCTTTTTCCTTTGTCTTGCAGGGCAAGAAAGTAGATGGGTCCGTAAATGCTTATGCTGTAAACGTGTCGCAGAAACGGAAATACAGGTTGGCATTTATTCCCTTGCCCAGATTGGCCCTTGAGCAAAGGAGCTGTTGGACCCTCTTTGCTCAGCATCACTTAATCAACACAACCTTTGCAAAATTGCTTTGGGTTCCTTCTTAACTCTTTTTAGAAACAAAGGATTTCTGGCTTTATGAAAGAAAATCCTCTATGCACTTGCTTAGCTCCAGAACAGTGAGGGGTAATAGTTAAGGTATTGGAGACCCAGATTCTTGTCTTCGCTCAATTACAGAGGCTC
>JANHFL010004133.1:46305-59671 GCA_032468155.1 Oxyrhabdium leporinum
TTCCTTCTTTCCTTCCTTCCTTCCTTCCTTCCTTCCTTCCTTCCTTCCTTCCTTCCTTCCTTCCTTCCTTCCTTCCTAACATTTTAAAAGGAAATCCCAAATTCCAGACTACATAACAAACATAAGCTAAAAATTAGTCAGGGTTTCATAATAATTATGTATATAATTATAAGCACATAAACTTAAAAAGAAGATTCAGTATGCACTTGTCAATGTATATTTCACATTGCTTTACTATTTATTTTACTTGGTTTCATTCTTCTATCTTGCTTTTCAGAGATTCTATCCCACTATGAGATCCTCTGGGTGGGAGGCTATAAATATTTTAAATAAATAACTGCAGCTGTAGAATATAAATGCTACATACATGAAATCTGGACAAAGCTGCTAACCTTTCAAAGAAAGAACTGGCTTTCTGGGAATGAGAAGAAATGGAGGTGAAACCAGTAGGGTGGCAAAAAATCAGAAGTTTATGCATATTGTGGTCTGGATTTTGGAATTCTGTTTTGTAAATGCATATATACCTGGGAGCCTTTCAAAAACTGCAACATCTGCTTTTGGAAATTGTTTCAGTGGAAGACATTAAATTACACAGAATAGTATAGAAATCTATATTTTTCACATAAATATTATTCAGATACACAAATACATTTTTGAACCATTGCAAACTCCAGGACATCTGGTAAGAGGAACAGAACAAAAAGTCTGTTTACATCTGCATGCAAGCTATAGTAACAAATTATCTCTCCAAAAAATTACTAATTCCCCAAAACAAATCAGAAAATGATGGAATCTCACCATTAGAATCTCAGGTGTGGATACAAATTTCTGCACAGCAAAAGAAATGCAAAATATGTTCCCAGGCAAATTCAATTACCTTTTCAAGGTAAGGAAAGAAACTGTTCTCTAAATTAGTGTTGTTCATCCTTGGCAACTTGGGTTATGTGGACTTCAATTCCCAGAATTCCCCAGCCAGCATGGCTTAAAATCACCAATGTTGAGAAGCAATGCTTTAAACCACTCCATTAGTGATAATCGGAACACCTTGTACAAAGGAAACACTTACACTAACAAACAAAATTCTATGTCAATTCAAGTCATATGT
Organism: Oxyrhabdium leporinum; assembly: GCA_032468155.1. Lineage (NCBI taxonomy): Eukaryota > Metazoa > Chordata > Lepidosauria > Squamata > Cyclocoridae > Oxyrhabdium > Oxyrhabdium leporinum. The sequence goes on from JANHFL010004133.1 coordinate 47,411, forward strand.
TGAACCAATTAGAAGAATCAACTGTTTCATGGATCCTTCTACCCAATCCAAACATACAGTATAATTCTATGGTGACCTAGGTTAAAATATGCTTAAAATATTGCTTTCAGCATTGTATTTATCTACTGTATATGTATATATATATATATATACCAACAACCTGTACTAATTTTTAACATACGAGACTTTTGCTACCATGTGAAGGCTTTTTAACAGATATCTCCATAAAATGAGAGGCTACCAAAAACAATACTGGCAATAACCAAAACTTTTTGACCATAAACAAGTGTAAGAAAAGTTTCACAGAAGATTTTATGATCACCTGTTCAGATCCCACTAAAAAGAAGTGACAATGACTATTCAACTTAACAAAGGTAGAAAATGAGGTAATAAAAATACTTTAGGAATTGTTTAATCAAGTGTGATGGATTTCCTTTGGCCTTCCTTGCTTTTAAATTACAAGAAACCTCAATGGTGAAATGCAAGAAGCCTCTTTGAAATGTGCCCCATATGAATGATAATACTACAAATGCTTCTGAACTGAAATCTATATAATAATGCTTGTCTGAGCTCTATTGATATCAAATCTATACTTACCCCTCCAAAGGACCAGAAATCTTCAATCTGGGCACTCATAATTTAATTTATAACACTTAAAATATGTATTGTCAGAATATATGCCATCAGTAATCACGGCTATTAGGCAGACAATATGAATTTTAAGACATTTTCACCATTATATGGTGAGGACCCGGATTGTGGGGGCAATATTCTGAGGTATACTGGATTAATATACTGATGTAAGAGTATTGCTTATAAACTGTAAACCGCCCCGAGTCTTCGGAATGGGGCGGTATATAAATGTAAAAATAAATAAATAAATAAATAAAGATAAGACCCCACCTCCACCCTATGTGCAGCTTGTTCCCTTCCTTCCCGTCTTCGTCAATTTTTAACCAATTTTATTGTTGCTATTTATTGTTTCCTTTCATATTGTTGCTTTTATTGATTGTAAGCCGCTTAGAGTCACCTCTAGGGAAGATGGGCGGCATGTAAGTTTAATAAATTTCTAGAAAGCATGCTTAAACATTGAACCACTTTTAACTTCAACCTCTCAAGTGTTAAAAGTGGTTCAGTGTTTAAGCATTGTCACATTTAATCTTAATTAGAGAATGTGGATTCTGAAGCAGAGCTTGTATTAGCGATAGCATAGCGCTTATATACTGCTTCACAGTGCTTTACAGCCCCCTCTAAGTGGTTTAGAGAGTCAACATATTGCCCCCAACAATCTGGGTCCTCATTTTACCGAATTCAGTATTGCTGAATAAACAGTTTATCAGTGACAAATATTTCATTAACAGGCGTGCCCATCTGCGATTGTGTCTGGAGAAGCTTAAAGGGCTGGTGCCTCTCGGGCCAGAATCCAGTAGACATACTACACTGAGTTTACTAACAAAAGCTAAATTGCACATAAAGGTGAGTTAAAGCCATCATGCTTATAATGGAGAAAGAAAATAAAATGTCTTGTTTAACATTTCAGTCAACATTAATACCACATTTGATGAGCACATTCAGACTTTAAGCCTTGGAATACATTTTTAAGTAGATCACGACAAGCTGTTGCAAAAGATTCCACCTTACAGTGTACTTCAAAACATGTGAAAAGTAGTTAGCTGCCCTCGAACTAGTTCCATCCTCTGATGAAAGCGGCTGGTTTTCGCATTGAATGTTTCATATTCAGGGACCCATCGCTGCCTCTTTTCTTCCACAGAAACTTGAAGATTATGACAGGAAAGCAATACACCAAATAGATCAGTTGCAGCGAGAACAGCGGCATCTGAAAAGGCAGCTGGAGAAACTGGGCATTGAGCGCATACGAATGGACAGTATAGGGTCGACAGTTTCCTCCGAACGGTCAGATTCAGACAGAGGTGAGGAAGCGCCAATCAGCGCTCGTGTACGTGTGCGCGCTTTCAAGTTCCAGCATGAATTGCTGGGTCAAAAAGTTCCACTGAGTTTGTTTGCTTGCTTGCTTGCTTACATTTCACATTTCTAAACCGGCCCTCTCCTTCCTTTGAAGAGGCCCTCTGGGCCGGCTGACGTTGCTTTCTCTTGCAGAAGAAATTGACGTGGACGTGGAGAGCACAGACTATCTCACCGGGGACCTCGACTGGAGCAGCGGGAGCAGCAGCCCCCCAAGCGATTCCGACGAGAGGGGCAGCTTGCAGAGCATCTGCAGCGACGAGGGCTATTCGAGCGCTGGCATTAAGAGAATAAAGCTGCAGAACCATCTTAAGGCCTGCCTCAGCCTATAAGGAGCCAGTAGCGTCCCCTCCCTTGCCCCGTCCACTGCTCTTTCCTTCTAGGACTTCGCTAGGTAGTATGTTGGACCGCTCCACAATTCTCTTGCACGTAAACTTCTTGTACCATCAACATTACCAAAATCTGCTTTGCCTCAGTCTGAAAAACAGTGCATAGTGTTGTGGGTTACAAGTTCCTCCCTGGAGCACACTTCTGATGGCATCCACTAGCTTCTCTTTTCTATCCGTAAATTCATCTCTGTGAGACTGAACATTCCAGCCAGAATTCTTAGCAGCACCCGGAATACTGTTGCAGTAACAGCCACATATGTGTTTTGGGCCTGTGCTGCAATTAGTATTCTGGGTGAAGATCTTCACCCCGAGGTAGGAGGGCCAAGGGTGATATATGCTGTTTGGAAACCAAAACCAGACTAGTCTTCAGGCATGACCACTGTAAAAGGAACCCTACTTTTTTTGACATTCATTGTATCCCAGCGGCAGGCAGGAGTTAAAAATGATACGACAGGCTTGAAAGAACATACGCTTGTTAGGGAATTGTGCAGCGAATCTTTCCAGTCACTGTTAAAAAACTATTCTGAAATGTCCCAAGTCATTATGGTAATAAAGTAGCCAACCCTGAGGTTGGAAATAGGATTGAGAAAGGTAACTAAGAGACTAAACTAAGTTTGGCAGAAGAAGAGCTGGCCGAGTGGAATTGCACTGGAGGCTCTAAACGGGAGTTGGGGGATGGTTTTCTCTTTGAGCTGCCTATCCTGGTAGGATCTCAATATTTTCATGTCAGATGACCAAATACGACACTTGCGCAATCTTGATTATGTCGTCTTTGCATTGACAGCTGCATGTTCCTTTCGTTGCTAGCAGCTCTCCGGGCTGCCGAGTCTTGCTTTTTGTCTCTGGGACAATTCTTTTCTACCTCAGAGAGATGAACAAAGCTGATCTCATCCCCTTTAGCACAAATGAATTACGATGCCTCGTTTGTATACTTGGTACTAGTCCGACCTGTTCCTTAAAAATTCAGCAATAACTGAGTGACAAAGTTAGCTGCGCTAGCTTTCAATTAGTGACTGAGGAGACTGCCTCAGAGTAATTCCACGGGTTGCCCTCTTGGCATTCTAGCACTTCTTTTACCAGATGAAGTTCTTTGGGAGACCTCCCAATGTGCCGTGTGTGGTTTTGGTTTGGATGTGGGGCGTCTTCTCTGCTCCCTTTTTGCCCTGTCTCTGCACTCCCGACATCTGCAGCGTTTTTCGTTTAAGCTAGTAGAGTAGAGCACATGCAAATGTACATAATGTGGTCTATAAATAGTATTTATTCATTTTTATATCAACCTAATGTACTACTCTTATGATTTTGTGCTTTTATAGATGATTAGGAAACTTTGTATGTCAAGGACTAAGGAACCTTCCTCTCTTCCCCTTCTTTTTTTGCCTTGAACTGCCCAGTTTACTGGCTGCCAGTGACTTTTAACAAGGATTCTTTGTAGGCAGCTAGTTCTTCCCCAGCACTTACAGACTGTCAGAGAGACGGCAACTTCCTGTCACTTCACTCTCCAAGGGCTACGTGGCAAGTTGCGCTTTACTATGTAATCCATGTTTGCTTGGTATCCACTACCAGATACCCAAGCAAATAATACGGAAATGGATTTATTTTAAGAATGTCAGTTTTTGAAATGGGAAGTGGGGCTAGCGGATGGCTAAAGATCTCCATATCAATTTCTTGGAGCTGTCTCGAAACAAAGAGCTGGAATTCTCAGTAGTCAGCTGACCTGCACTGACCTCTTCTTTGCTGGAGACTTTCCTGCATCGGTCTGGCTGGCATCTAGGAGTCCCTGCTGAAAACCCTTCAGAGACACTGAGCTCCCAACCTGCAGTTTGCACCCCCTGATTTGGACAGGTTCCTTGCCAAAGGCCTTTGAGTTTATTAATGAGTTGCATAAAATTGCCTCTCACATTCAACTCCATGTTCTCATCTTAGAGTTCAAAGTAGCCTTTGATTTGAAAGGTATTTGATAGGGTAAAGTTAGTATGCTTTTCTTTAGAAGTAACCAAACTTACTGTGGGTGGTTTTTTAAAAAAATTAATGTTGTGCCTTTCGTGAGTTGCTGGGCACAGTTTACTTCCTGACCTCTCCTGGCCAGGAAGTCTCCCCCTCTCAATAAATGGAAGCAGCGGATATGTCCATAGTGCGTTTGAGAAAGTAGATTTTGGAGTGTGCAACCACCCTTCTTTAGTAAAGTACTTTGGAGTTTTGTTTTGTTGTCCTTATTGTGAACCAGTAATTGAGCTTTGCACTTTCTGGATGTGGTCCTTTCAAAATGTGGTTGGTACAGAAAATAATTACAACTCCATAAAGGATGCACTAATTTCAGAAGCTAGATTAAAGCTTTCTGTGATGTTTCAAAAACATCTAAATAAATAGATGAGTTGTCCGAGAGGCTTTTAGGGCCCCTCCCGGTGTCTTGGTGAGGACTGGTCTTGGTTGCCCTTCGGTCCATCCCTGAGACAGTTGCCCCATTGCATGCAGGCTCCATAACATCTGAACCCTGCCCAAGCACTCGAGAGGGTTGTGTAGCACTGTGCCATGTTTTTCAGTAGCGGTGTAGCTGTGGGCAAATGGCCACGCCAGTGGCCTTGTCGAGGGAGAGGAGCCGAAGTTTTCTACGCTTGTCAGGGTGCCCTGGAACATGTGCAGGCAGCAGGGACTATGCTGCCCTGTTAACGTGTAGGCTGGGCCCTCAAAATGCGACATTCTGGTGTGGCCAGCCTCTCTGCCCTATTCACTGATCCACCAGCATTATTACGTAAGAAACTGCAGAAAATTAATTTTGTAGACCATTAATGGGGAGCTGCGTTTCTCTATCTGTGTTTACAGCTGGAAGTTTGTGTGGATGTGCGTGTGCGTGGATGCGTTTAAAAGATCACACTAAACGCTGCGGCACTGAGCAGCTTTTTTGCAGACAGTAAATCCAGGGGATACTTGGTTAGAAATGGAAGTTGAGAATTTATGCTCTTATTCATCAAAAATAAACATGGCTGTCAGGGTGACAATCTGAAATATCCCAAAAGTATTGTCTTTACCTGGTGAATCTTTTCCTGAGTGTTGAACACCCAGAAATTTTATTACTGTGTATTTTTCTAATAAAGCAGAGCTTTCAAGGTGCTGATACACATCTTGTGAACTTTTTTTCCAGGGTTTGTGTGAATACCTGTTTTTGATTCAAATTCAAAGCACTTATTTGAAATGTGTAATTAGGTGCCACAAACAAGGTTGCAGAGCTCTGGGCATTAGCAGGGTGTGCACTGCCAGCTGCCATTTTAGCACTTTGTTCCCGCAATGGGCCCTTCTCTCTTTCCAGGTACCCAGAATCTCTCTTGCTTCTCTTTAGAACTCCATTTCTGCCATGAAGTTTACAAACACACCCTGGAGGAGAGAGCCCTGTTGTGTTCTCTGGGAGGGATGAAGTGGGGGAGGGGGTTAGTTTTTAAGTGCTCACTGCCTAATTAAATTTTGGCATCTGATGTACAGCAATATAATGGGACTCATAGAGTCCTTTTGCCCCCTTGGTCACAAATTCAGGTTTTGACACGTAACTGTATTGGGACGAATACTGCTTTTACATATCTAGTTATGAATTTGCCCCCCAATTAAACATAGTAAGTTGCATCCTTGGATTTCCCCCCCCCCCTTCCCGTTAACACAAGTGGCTTGTTTTCTTTTATGATTATCTGAACTTCATTGTACAACTATGAATCAATGATGCTTTTGTTTGAAATAATAGCTATCCCAAATTATTGAGCAGAAGAAATTTCTTTTTATGCTACAAAATGTATGTATCAAGATTATTTTAGCAAACCCCTTTATTATTTTAACTGTATTGCCTGGTTGAAGGAGACTTAAAAGTCTCTTTCTCCCTGGCTGCCATCTGCTCTTCCCTCCTGATATGCCCCCAAACTTGACTTGCTTGAGGCGTCTCTGGCTTTAGTTTTGTGCTGTTCTTCTCTGTTTGCCCGTGAGCGTGCGTCGTCACGTAGGTGCTCTGAACAACACTTGCAATTCCGAACTTCTGATTTGGTTTTGGAGTCTTCCAAACTATAACACAGTCTAAGCAGGGAGCAGCAACGGTGGAGGGAAGGGGGCGAGGATTCAGTTTCCAAATGTAAATACCACATCATTACAAATCCTGTGTCAAGACCATATAATGGTGCTTTTTATTACAGTTAGCACATGCATTTTTAGAAATTACATGTTTTAGACAACCTTGCTGTGTATATGTATACTTCTGTATTGTTCAACTGTTAGAAAATAAATTATTTCATTATTAAAATTGTTCTAGCATTGATGTTTTGCTTCAAAAATGGTTTTACTCTCTTATTTTGAAATTGTTCCAGTTATTAAACTCTTTCAGAGTCGTATTTACAATTTGTCTGGAGCAATTTGCAGGCCTGCCCCAGACCTGGTGCGTATAGAGCAGCTCCTCTTTGATAGGGGAGCCCACTCTTCCCAGTTCCTGCAGGGGGTTCCCTCACCCCCCAGTGCGTGGGGTGGCCCGTTTTAACAAAGAGCTTGCCAGAGGGGGAGGGGTCCGGGAGTTGAGCCTACACCTGCAGAAATGATCAGACAAGAAGGGCCTGCGCTGCTGGGGATGACGGAGGCGGCCCCATCAGCCCTCCCTGGGAGTCCCTGCTTGCACTCCTGAGGGGGGGGGCATGGGGCACCGCCTCTCGGGAGGCTCTGGAGCAGTAACTATTAGAGGAGGATCTAGTTCTACTAGTGGATCACCACTTAAGTATGAGCCAGCAGTGCTGCAGCTGCCAAGAAAGCCAATGCAACCCTAGGCTGCATCAACCGAGGATAGCATCGAGATCACAAGTAGTGATAGTACCACTTTATATTGCACTAGAGAGACCACGCTTGGAATACCGAGTCCAGTTCTGGTCAGCATGATGCAAAAAAGATTCTGAGACCCTAGAAAGTGCAGAGAGGAGCAACAAAGAAGATAAAGGGTGCAGAGAGCGAACTAGGTATGTCCAGTCTAGTGAAGAGGAAGACTAGGGATTATATGATGTCAGTGTTCCAATACTTGAGAGGCTGCCACAGTGAGGAGGCGGCCAGCTTGTCTCCAAAGCAACTTAAGGGCAGGACAAGAAGTAATGAGTGAAATATTATTAAGAGAGAGCTGCTAAGAACTAAGGAAAAATGTTCAGAGAGTGGGAGCAATCATTGGAACAGCTTGCCTCTGGAAATTGTGGGTGCTCCAGCACTGGATGTTTTCAAAAAGAGATGAAACATTTGTCTGGAATGGTATAGGGTCTAAGAGCTGCAAGGTCCCTCCCAAAGGTAGTATTCTATGTTCTATTCAACGTACATGGTCAGTTAAAATAATACTTTATGCATCTGGACGACTAAGCTAGTTTTTTGTAAATTAGTGTGTTGTGCCATCCTGGTCCAATTGATTAATTTATCATTCAGCATTGTATTGGTTAGTGTTAATTTCATTATCAAGTGTGTGAAGAAACTCAGCCAATGTGTCTCCAAGGTTTCTTTCAGCTTCCCGCTGGGCCATGATCCAAGATGCCCAGAATGGCTCTGAGAAGCGCCAGCACCTGGACTGCAGGGCCCAAAGGAGAACATTTGCTCTTTCACGACCACCGCGTGCAGTCAATGAGTTTTCAGTCCAGTTTCTTTTGTCTCCATCTGAACTTGCATATTCACTGGAAAAGCCCCAGCAGCTTTGTAGGATCCCTTGAGGGGATGAACTATTGGTCATCTTCAGCAGGCAGGCGGTGTTCTGATGAGCATAAGGTGTCCTATAGAAGACTTCCTATCTGCAGACCATTATCTCCTGCCCTGCCCTGCTACAACTGCTGAATTAATCACTTTGGAAGGCCCTGTGGGGTGCATGAAATCATCATCCCAAGCATGGCTACCGTAGACGACCGTGGTCCTAAGAAAGCTTCATGCCAAATCCAAGCCCGCCTTCATTCTGTCAGGTAGGAGACCTCAGATTCCGTGGCTGGCATAGCCAGAGAGCCCAGTTCAACAAAAGGGCTCCGGGTGCCGATGCTTGATGCCCGGGGAAAAGTTTTTCAGGTTGAGTTTGTGCAGCATACGTAGACTGCAATATTGCATAAATCCTTTTTCTGTGTTTCTATAATGCTATTAAAATATCCTTGCATTTGCACAATATGCTAAGCCATGAAAAACTAAAAATTAACCATGCTCAGCATACTGCAAATGATCTTGATTTATGCCTAACCTGATGCTCAATTCATAAGAGCTCTTGTATCTGGGGAAAACTCCCTCCCTCCTTCCAGCTCCCTGACTCGGGTCTCCCCGCACCAGTTGCCTTTTCCCATCCTGAGTGAGAGGGAACAGCCTGCTCCCCAACCGGACCCTCGATGCCCGCAGAGCAGAATCCTCACAAAAGCATGCTTGGCTTTCATTATAGCACTGAACACGGGAATGAAGCATTGCAGACAAAAACCCTAATTTACAATGGGACACCGCCAGGAATCTGTTCCTAGGTTGATAGTTTGAGTATATTTTGGTATCCCTCCCCACAAATGTTTTGTTTCAAATCTTCACCTTTTTGTTTTCCTGCTCTATTTTTAGATGGTAAGCCCCCTGGGGAAGAAAGTTGACAAACCTGTTCTTAGGTGTGAATACGCATGGGTGGCACTAGATAAATATAACTTGGTCTTACCTACTAGAAATCTGAGATGCTTGCACAGTAATGAAAAATTAATGTTGGATGCTTGTTTGGCTTGGTGTGGCGCACTGCATTACCTTTGAGTGAGATGATCAGGTCCCACCGACTGACGGATCCCAGGAAATGTATGTCGGAGTCCAAGGGGCGACCCAGAGCCAGCAGAAGCCAGCTTGCTGTGGGGAGGAAATGCAGTCTGGCCTGCCCAGCCGGTCAGTCGGAAGAGCTGGGAGAGTTCCCCCCCCCCCCCAGCTCCGCTTCTCTGCTCTTCGCTACCTTTTTTTCTTGCATGGGGAGGGAAAGGCCTCTGGGCAACCCTCTCAAAAGAGGAGGACCCTAAGCTAAGATGCAGCAAGTAGGGGCTGGGGGACTCCGAGGGAGGGGGGGGGTCTGCTCCAGGGGAGTGCCTGATGATGCAAGCTGAGAACCCAGGAGCAGTGACTGATTTAGCCTCACCGAATACTGCTCTAAATGTCACCCTCCCTCCTTCCTTTGCACGGCTTCTGAAGACAGTGTGGGGGATGTCTTTGTCCTTCAAGACTCTCCCAGAAAGCTGGGGTTCTAATTTACAAAATAAATCTTAATAGGAATATATTAAATTTATATGCCGTCCGACTTCCAGCAACTTTGAGCAGTGGTCATCCAGGGATCCTTTGAGAAGCAGAAACCAGAGGCCACGTGCCTTTGTTTTGGGCCCAACGGGTGGCGAGACTGACTCGATGCTGGCCCAGCACAGAGCGCTCAGCAGGCAGAATCCAGAGAGAGTGGGCCGTCGGGGCTGAATTCCCACCCACCCCCACTTGTGGCTGCCGAGCAGAGGTTTCAGCGGGCCGAGCTCTGATACTTGGCAAAGGCAGCGTGGAGGGAGACCTTTCTGTGCTGAACACAGGTAGACGCGGCGCCTGGCTTTGCTGCTCTCCCCCCACTTGTGAACCCGCAGCTCATTCGCCGGCTGCAGCCTCGGCCGGCCTCTCCTTCCAGGCGTTCTGTTCCAGAGGCAGTTGTGAGGCTTGAATCCTTGCCCAGAATCTTGCATGTTGGCAAGCCGGCCATTTTTCCATTGCAGAAGCCGAAGCAAGACATCCCAGATACAAACAGCCTGTTTGCGCAGTTCTTGGTTTCCCTTAGAGTAAGAGGTGGCCTTTTGGGCAATGCTCTTCTCCCTGTTCCAGAGACATGTGCAAGAAGGAGTTGCCACTGCAAGCCACGGGCTTTGCTTTGTTCCTGCTACTAGCCACAGCTCAGTGGTGGGGAACCGGGGCCCTCCTGCATGGCGCTGCGGAGATTTTTCTGGAGACAGCAAGTAGCAGCTGTGGTTAGGAGCAGCTGCAGTGCCCCATCCCTGAAACTCTGCAAGACTGACTCCCTTTCCTGCTTGGCAGAATGCCAGGGACCAAGGCCTCCCCGTGGCTTCACCAGAGGGCTCAATTGAAGATGCAACCTGGTGAAGGAAGTCGTCAGCAAGAAAAAAACCTGTGGTGCCCCTGGCTATCCTGAATCCTTGCTCTTTCCATGTGTTTCCAGACACCCCCATGTCTCTCACCATTTCCTGCAGGGCATGAGGGTCCCACCAGCATAAGGTTTCTCTGGGGTTCTGGGAGAAATTAAAATGGGGCCGTGCATTTTGGGACTTCTTGTATTTTTGAGAAGAGACGAGCTTCATGGCTTATGTACGTAGGTGGATCAGTGGTTAAAAACATTGAGCTCGTCATCTGGAAAAGTGATGAGACGGGTTTGAGACCAAAGATACATGCAATAGGGTGAGCTCTCATTCCTGCCCATCTACCAGTTTGAAAGCATGCAAATGTAACTAAATTAATTGGTACCACTTTGGTGGAAAGTTAATAGTGTTCCGGGAGCTTCAGCGTATAGTCATGCTATGCAACTATAATGCTGGCTCCCTCGGTCATGAAATGGAGATGAGCACCGGACATGGAGTTGGGCACAACTGAGCGAAGCTGGCTGAAGCCAAGAGGAGAACCCCGGGAGACCCTGAGAGACCAGTTCAAAGAAGGCAGTTCCAGTCTGAGATGGCCACGGCACAAGGGGGTTCCACTTCGTTACCAGCTGGGCTGCAAGCAGGAATCCAAGGTCATCTCCAACCTCTTTCCTCAAAAGCTTCCTTGGTCTGCAAGAGAATTCCAACGGAGCCTTAGAATGAATTTAATTACAAACCATGCCCAAAAGTCGGTTCTGTGGCATGGGTGTTGTGCACCGAGCACCTTTCAGCATGCACTCAGATTTTCCCTGGGTGTGGGGGTTCAGACACGGCTGCAACTTTTGCCATCCTTCTCCATCAGCCCTAGATGACCCCAGCCCAGTACCAAATCAGTGGGCATCATCCAAGACCAGAGCAAGGACTCTTTCCAATTTCCACATTCGGAGGAAGGGTCAGTCGTGGGTTCATTGTACCAGAATGCCAAGTCAAATCTCAAACCAGCACCTCTCCAGGGATCTGCACTGCCCCATTCACCCCCTACGTCTTCAGACCCAGTTTGAACTGTGGACTTCACCACCACAAAACGTGGCATGATTTGGAAGCTCCTCTGACCTCCTTCTGTGGGCCGTGAAAGCCGCCTACTCGTAAGTGGCAAAGGGGTTGGTCTAACGAAGGCGTCTTCCAACTGAAGACTTCGCAGGGATGCTCTTCAAACAGGCAGTGAGATTCTCTTGTGACCCGCTGAACCAGGTGGGTCGTCTGGGCAGTGCCAGGCACGGAGTGGATGTCAATATTGGTCTGCACCCCACACAAATTGGTGTTGTCGGTAAATTTGATGAGTTCCCCTTCTACCCCTCATCTAGATCTTGTATGGAAGCGTCCTGGGCCCAGGAGGGAATGCTGTGTTGTCCTACTGCATGTTTCCCTCCATATATATATATATAGAGAGAGAGAGAGAGAAGACTGGGTGACATTAAGAGAAATATTGGAGCGTCCTCTGCAGCTGTACCACCCCTGAGGATGGAACGAGTCAGCGGCTCTTTCTCTGTGAGATCATGAAGTCTTGCAGCAAGTTGTGTTCCGGAAGTGAGTCGCATTGTTGTGATGCCTGTTTGTGTAGCAACCATGTGTCACGTTCCAAAATCACATAGCTAAGATGGCCTCGAGGGGGGTGAGATTTTAATCTCAGGCAGGAAGTGAAGTCAGGTGATACTACCTGGGTGTATCTGCCCTGTGAGTGGATGCGGAAAGTTCCCCCCCCCCCCCCCCCCCGGGGGGGGGGGGGGGGGGGGTGG